>JABJVR010006786.1:0-48770 GCA_025773905.1 Chitala chitala
CTGCATTCTGGATTCTCTGGAGAGGATACGTAGCAGAGGCTGGGAGACCGGCCAGGAGGGAGTTGCAGTAGTCCACTCTTGAAATGACCAGAGCTTGGACCAGAAGCTGGGTAGAATGTTCTATAAGGCATGGTCTGATTTTTCTGATGTTGTAGAGGGCAAACCTGCATGCCCTGCAGACTGTGGCAAGGGTTATTCCCTCATTTTCTTTATCTTCATCATCTCCATCTTCTTCATGAACATGTTTTTCCATTATCAGTGACCCTCGTCTTACACATCTTGATAATCTTTATGAATGTCTCCCTTTTGTAAACTTACCATTAATGCTGTTACATACTTAGAAATGACAATACTCTATTGGTGTACTAGCCCTTCTGTGGACAGTGGCATCTGTCCCCTTCATTGCCTTCTTTGCCCTTCTCTCCACATTTTTAGTTCTAATGTAGATCACCACCCAGGTACCATACGATTTTTACGTCATGTTGATTCTTACACACATTACTCAATACAAGCGTTTGCGTTCTCCCTCATATTTTACCACCAGGTGGTGCTATAGTGGACTATCTGTGAGGACATGATTAAAATGGCTGCAAGCAAAAGGGATGTAAGATGTTATAAATAATAATGTTCATCATTATGACATTTGTAATGCATATACTGTAGTGTTCAACAATGGACTATACTGGTCTGTAATGTGCAACAGTGGGTTATACTGGTCTGTCTTGGACATGGTAGTATACTGCACTATTGTAGACATGGTGGAATAGACTGTTCTGTCACGATCATAGTGGAGTATACCCCACCCCACAGAGATACAGTTACACTGTTTACAGAATGAACCAGGCCCATGTCAAACAGAACACAGAGCCCACAGCCCCCCCCCCATACTGAGTTTAAATTGGGTTGTTCGCTGTTTGCATCTGGCATATTCTCTTTTACATGCCAACACAAGCCTGCCCAGGAACGTGGTGAAATTAGCACTCACTGGGATTGTTCTGTGCTGGACAGATGCACTCCTGTGCTGAGCATTTGGCATGTGACCATCCACATTTGTCACCCTTTTTCTTTGTCAACAAAGTAATTTCTTTTAAAATAACCCCTTAAATGCACATAACATAAAACATACTGAAAATGTCCAGATTATTAAATATATTAATAAATATTACAGTAAGCAAAAAAGTCATTTAATGCAGTTTTCTATCTTTGCTGCCCGCTGTGTTAAATTCAGGTTGTCCCAGATTACATAAATCCTTACAGCTGCAGAAAAACAGTGTGACGTTCCCTGGTACGAGCACTGATGCAGAAGTAAAGAGCAGGTTATCCCCTATGCTATGGCTAAGGTGGTGGCGTGCACAGATCCAAGGCCAATGGTGCTATCCAACGCAGGATCAGCAAGGCAACCAACACTGTGACCTATTTCACCCTTCCCTGTGAACTGTTTTCCCCTCTCTTGACTGGTAGAAGATACCAGAGCACTCAAACCAGATTGACCACACTTTCTAACAGTTTTATCCCCAAGGAGCCAGACTCCTAAACTCATTGTCACTCTCCCCAAGAAGGAATGAATAACAACATTAATCATTTTCCACCAAATACTAGTCACTTTATGCCACTGCTGCTCAAAGTATTTAATTCCTAAATCTATTAATATAATCTGTTGCTGCTCAATCTATTTACCTAATTGATTGTTGATTATTATTGTCGTAGCATTTTGTGTCTGTTGCCTTTCTACTGCACTTATATAACTGTTTGTTTCTATGTCACACTGAATTTCAGGAGAATGGAATCTTGTATCACTGTACATAGTATGACAATAAAACCTACATGACTTGAATAACTCAGATTCCTTCCTCATGTTACCAAGTCCATTCTTCTTCTACCTTCAACCAAATACTAGAAATCCACTACTATACATATGTACAGTCACCCAAACCCCACTTTCAATTTCTCATTGTGAATCATTTTCATTTCTATGCACTTAGTTCAGGTTTAACAAAAGTATTCAGTGTGTAACCTGCTATATAGAATATTGAATGTGGCAGTTTAAGTCTGGTGTTTAGTATAACAGCAGTGTAGGGTGTTCAGTAGTATGGCATTTTTATATTATTACAGCAATGTATGATGTCCAGTGTATATATAGAAATATGGTGTTCGGTATTATTACACCACCGTAGTGTGGACACAGTGCTGTGTTTGGTTTTAGGATCTTATCAAGGCTCTTCATAGCTAACACATTGTGTTGGTGAAACTTTCTGGCTTAATAAGATTCCTGTGTACCCTCAGCCCTTTGTCTGGGCTCTTTCACAGCATCCAGCATTCTCTGTCCTCAGAGCCATTCACCCCCTCTGTCTGCTGAACAGATGTGTATATATTGCCTTAAAGATAGACTTTGTGCTGAGACACTCAACGTAGCGTTATGTTCAGTCATGGTTGTGTTGAGGTACAGTGGTGCTTGACACTTTGTGAACCCTTTAAAATTGCCTTTTTCATATTGGATCATTTTCCTCAATAAATAACCAAGTATAATATTTTTGTCTCATCTGTTTAATTGGGTACTCTTTATCTACCTTTAGAACTTTCACAGGCTATTTACTTCATACTGAGAAAATACAATATTTCAGGTCACATTTTTGCAAAAATATGGAACATTGTAAAGGGTTCACAAACTTTCTTGCACAATTGTATGTGAAGTTGACCCAATAGTCCTGTGAAATGAGGCAAAACTGAAGCACCTGCTGAGATTTATTCTGCTCAGCATTTGGTCATTCTGTCTCACATCACGAAGCGTGACTGAATGCTGAGGCACAGCACTTACCATTACAGGGTCTCACCGGGTTGCAAAACCATCAGAAAGACACTGACTTCACTTTGTCACATCCAGCACAAGCATGGCAGCCATTATAGACACTGTGTCATTTTGTACTAATCCTTTAACGTGGCTGCGGCTGCCTGTTTAAGAGAGCACATTATTCTCTTCTCTTTTTATTAGACTAGCTTCACAGTGTTCGAAGCACTTGTTTTACTGGTAAGTAAATCTGGTAAGGAAAAAAAATGTGCTCTATGAAAAATCTTCAGTTTGCTGACATAGAAGGTTTTTTGTGAGTTATACATCCATTGGTTGATTGATCAGAAAGGATCACATTGCACTGTGTGAAATGTAACGTTCTGTAATTCATTGATTCACTCACTTTTTAATTCACCGTTATTCTACTTGCAATACTTATTTCTAATTTGTTCAACTATGTTGTGGTAGTAAGTAAGATTGTAATATATGTAATATTTGTGAGTGTATGTTTACTGGAACCTTGTCATTAGCATTTCAGTGCAGGGTGGTACCATTCACCATGTAAAGGGCAAAGACTTGAAACATGAAAAATTGTATTAATTGGCTGAAGATACCTGCTTTGCTCTGGCTGCTAATGTTAGCCAAGCAGTTCTTCTAACTCTTTCTGCATGTGCTTTTTCTTGGACATGAAATAGATAGAACCTAAATAGAGGCTTATTAGATGAAGGGTAAGTTCTCCAACACAGAATGTTTTTATGGGTTTAGCTGCATGCTGGCAGCCAACTGAAGAGCACAAGAAAAATGGACCCTGGAGAGCCAGCTATAAAAGCATTGCAAAATAAATGAGAGATTGTTTTTTTAAGTGACATGGAAATCGAAATGAGCACGTAGTCCTGCCCGGACAGCTCTGCTGTTGACAAGAAAAATTCAGTTAGCTAAGAACTAAAAGCTCCAGAGAAAAGTTAGCATCCTATCTACAGTACCAAGGGTAAATAACCAGGTTAGTGGCCCTTTTCTGCTTCTGACAGTAAGCTACTATGCTAGTGTAGGGTTTCTAGTTTCAAAGGCAGGTTTCCTATTTCTGACCTTCAAAACATAAATGAATTTTGACCTGCATGATTTTTTTCTTGTTTTACATTTACATTTTACATTTAGCAGACGCCTTTGTCCAAAGCGACTTACAATGAATAATAGTACACATGCATGTCACAAACCAGGTCAAACAGTATCAGAGAATCTAACAGTAAGTGCTGTCCTGTCATAAAAGTGCACACGATTAAGTCAAGCAGTTGTCGCAAAGTCATACAAGTACAACATGAACATAAAAAATGTAGGTCTTGAATTAGCTAGAAAAAAATTTAAAAACAAACAGCCAACACCATTGCTGCAACGGAGTGAATGGAAGCAAAGATTTCAGGTTTTAAGTCCTAACGTGCTCCCTAAAGAAATTTGTCTTCAGTTGCTTGTGGAATGTGGACAGCGACAATGAAGTCCTCAAAGCAAGCAGAAGTTCGTTCTACCATATACCAGAGAAGAGAAGAGCCTAGGTTTTTTGGTCGAGTGAAACCAGACTCTTCCCATTAGCAGACCGCAGAGAACTGGAGGGGACATAGTTTTTTATTCGGGACTGGAGGTAGCCTGGAGCAGTCCCATTGATGGCCTTGTACGTGAGCATCAGGGTCTTGTATTTGATGCATGCCTGGACCAGAAGCCAATGTAGTGAGACGGGTAGAGGGATGACATGTGTCTGTTTGGGAACGTTGAAGATGAGACGTGCTGCTGCATTCTGGATTCTCTGGAGAGGATACGTAGCAGAGGCTAGGAGGCCAGCCAGGAGTGAGCTGCAGTAGTCCAGTCTTGAAATGACTAATGCTTGGACCAGAAGCTGAGTAGAATATTCTGTGAGACATTTTCGTTTTACTTTTTACAAACTCTTCACATTGCAGGGTAAAGGAATTCTGACATAGAAGGAATTCTGGTGGGACAGATGAGTAGATCATGCTGGGGGAATTACACTCTCCCCCTGCTAGTTATCCCATAAAGCCAGTAATTTATACGGAATCATCTGTCATCTGTTTTATACTTACATGTGTGCAGGTGAGTGAGAATTCTGCTGGCATAAGTATGATGATGGTAAAGAGATAATTACTGTCATCTCCAAAAGAGGTAAGTGCAGCTATGACGCTGCGGTTTGTATTTGAAAACAGTTTGTGATGGTGCTGGAGTGGCACAGTGCAGAGTTGTAATGAGCAGGGGAGTGCTTTTTATACAGTACAGTCCTGCTGGATGCTTATAAGCCTCTGTGCTGTGGAATTTTACTGTTAGAAAAACTGCAAGCTATCAGTATAATTCTTTGCACAATTTTCACTTTTGATTCCTCATTCTTTCTCATTTTAAATATACATTACACCATAACCGATCTGAAAGTATATGTCTTTACAATGAGAAGGACCATACAAAAGAGAAACAAGAATTACAGACTCAGAGCATAATGTTCGTGGCTACATAACAAACGTTAATTTCTAAAGGGGACTTTGTAAGTGTTTACAGGACTCACATCTGACCTGGACCTCTGCCTAATGTCTGTCAAAAGTCTCTCCATAAAACGCTGTCTTCAGTCATGATGCTGCTCTACGTTCTCTGCTATCAGAAGGAATTTCTGACACTACAAGGGAATGAGCTCACTGGTGAGACATTGTTGAACTGCCTCTTGGCTCTGTGAAGGGCCATGGGTTTAGTCATGAACTCTGTCCCCAGTACACTTTCCCCATCTTCATGGGTCAGACCTGAATCTGAGAAAAGTAACAGCACTGTATTGGAGGGAGTCCCTATTCAAGCATTCCACTAAACTTCTGATTGCTCATGTTAACTTGCTCTGATATGACATGGACACAAGACTAAACAGAACATAGTACTGTGTCCATACATGGTATAGCTCATAATTGATTTCTAGAAAATATAATAAATAGAATTATTGTACTCTGATGTCTGTGCAATGCAAGTGTAGCCTTTGTATGAGTGTACAATACACACAGTATATATCAGTCCCTGCCAAATAAGGACAAACTTAATAAGCCATGTGTCTGCTCTGGCAATAAGTGACATGTGTCTCTTTTGGCAATAAGTTATGTATCTGTGTATTTAGGCAATAAGTGACATGTGTGCTTTGATAAATACTGACAGGTTTAAGGCAATCGACAGAGCTTTAGCTCTTTTTAATGACCCATATGACTTTGTGTTTCTACCCTTCCATTTTCCAAACTGTTTATCCAGAACAGGGTCACGGCAGGCCTGGAGTCTATCCCAGGTATTTAGGGGCACAAGGCAAGGGACACACAGGACAGGGTGCCAAACTATCATAGGGTACAATTTCCCTCTCTCTTACACATGCAAAGAAAATTTGAAAACATCAGTCAGCATACAGCGCATGTCTTTGGATTATAGGAAGAACCAAGAGAACATGCAAATCCATGCACACAGAGCAGAGGTAGGACTTGAATCCCAAATTCTTGTGGTGCAAATTTTTGAGGAGGCAACCATGCTAACTACAGAACCACCATATCCCCCAACTTTGTGTTTTTCTCTCTGAAATATAAATTGTTGCTATAATGGAGATAATGACCTCTCCCATTTATTTAGAATTCTGGTTAAATCTTGGTTAATCTGGGATACCTATTGTGAGCATTTTCAGAGCTATTTGGACCTCCAAGTAAACATGTCATTACTGTTCACCAAGGAAACAAAGGCATGTTAATACATCTCTGTCCATGTTATACTCCCATATCCACATGACCTGTCACAGCTCAGAGTGACGGTGCCCTTACAAGTTTCCTTTTGTCCATCTTACCTTCCTCTTCACAGAAGTTGGACAATCACCACTGACATCTTGTTGGCCACCTGAACACAAAGCCTGTAATGATAGTGACTCTCACAGGACTGTAGTTCACGAATCTGTCCACCTTGGGAACCTGCACAACACCCTGTTTTGATATAGTTTTTAACCCTGGGTCATACTCTCACTCACATTACTTCTCCCAGGGTGCTAAAGGAGCAATTATTATGGAGTAGGACGGGTGTTCTTCAGTCAGTGATTGATCCACAACATCATAAGAGAGGTGATCTTTTAGTGATTGGCCCATATCATCATAGGAAAGGAGAAAGGTGATTCCCCTTCAGTGACTGGTCCACAACATCGAGCATTTGTGACATACATCCACAACCCACAATCTTCTTTGAGTCAAATCTTAAATGTTGCAGTACTGATCACAAATTAGGCTTCCATAATATGAGCTGTAAAGATGACTTTTCCTTCTAAACTGAAGTAAAAATCCATGCCTCAGTGAAACATTTTTCAGATAAATACCTTCAGATTAGTAAGTGTGCCCATTGACAGGATGATGTAGCTGTCAGATCCTTTCACAAAGCCTGATGATTTGATAAACTCTTCTGTAATTACCCTAATGATTAATGTGTACCACTTCATTTCTCTATTCACATTTGCTATTTGAATGACCTTGTGGCTTTAAAGCATTTTGAGAGCGGATATGTGTGTATCCAACACTGTGACTTGATAAGACATCTATATTGATATGGCTGGTGGTTATTCATTTGTATTTTCCAATAGTTTTCCTGAGCTCAATGGCAATTACACAACATGGATATTAAAAACAAAACATGTCTGTGCAATGGAGATGAACAGATGAGTTTTTGTAATGTGTTACATAAGATCCAAACATCTCAAAGGGATATTTAAATAGTGTAGATATGGTCTTCTGTGAAAGTCACCTTGACTGACTTAAGAGTCTTAAAATTAATATAATTGTAGCCCAACAAGGGAAATTTGTATTTTTTTGATAATTGGTGACCAGATAAAAACCAAAAGTTAGCTGAGGACGACAAATGTTGTAACCATTTTGAAAAGTAAGGACAAGTAAATCTCTCTCAAGTATAAAGGATGATAAAGTAAAAATCTAACAAAAAACTACAACATTTTCTCTACTCACAATACTCACAATAGAGAAGAGCTGTTGCGATTCTGTTCTTGGAACTTTGTGTCACTGTGTCCCTCTCCTGTAAATATACTAAGTTCTATCCTATACCCAGCCCTGTAAATATACTGATCTCTATCCTATATTTAACCTTGTAAATATACTGACCTGTACTTGTACTATTTACAGTGAACTTAACTGGTCTGCATGGGTATGTTTCAATGGTTTGTACTGATCTATGCATCATCTGTGACTATGTACAAATATGCAGGCTCTGTGTTTTTCAGGTATTGTACAGGTCAGGAAAGGTTGTTTTAAATAAGTTTTATAATTTAAACAATTACTTCACCATCCCCATTCTAGTTATGGAATTTATGAAATTCACTGCAAGTCAATTCTTAATTTATTACAACAGACTGACACTGTAGTGAAATCTGGAATATCCAATACGTTAATTAAATATCACAGAACAATAAATCTGGAACTTTATTTTGTATCAGAATGAAATTGTACAAATAAAAGCAAAATAAAAAATTACAATCAATAATTTACTTTGCATTTTTTTTGTCATGCTTGTTAGCTGGATTGAACACCCTGAATTGCCATGTATGTGTGTTTAACCTTAGGCTCTAGACCACCCATAACCCTGCAAAGAATATGGAGTGGCATAATGTATGGATACGTGGAATGACATTTTTGCTATTAGCACAGCTGGTTAACAAACTGTTCCACCTTCCCTGAATCAACATGTTCAGAGTGTATTCTCAGCAAGACCTGGGCTTGCAGAGTAATGTTTGGGTCTGCTTGAGAAAGCAGTACATGTAGAGAACGAACACGTAAAAGAGAGAGACGACCCGTGAGCAGACAGGAGCACTGTGAGCCCAGCACTTACAGGAATTTACCGAACAACCCAATGGGCTTCAATTCACCTTATAACTGGATTTACATGCATATATGAAAAGGTTCCATTATGATGTCCAAATTCTACTGTTATTTAAAACAGTACACTGCACTGGGATGCCTGTGGAACTGGACTCCAGCCCGCTGAACCTGAAGTCAGGTTTATCTTCTCTCTTGGGTAGGTGAAGTGTAAATGGAAACTGTACATATAGAATAAGGAAAGAGTAATCAAAAACCTGGTTACCATTGCACCCATGTCACCTGTTTCCAGGTGCTTTCCGCCCTTCCCCCCATCCACAGACAAAAAAAGACTCTGCTGCAGCTGCTGACATACCCTCAACCTGTCATCAATCAAGTGCTGTGCAAATGCTGCTCTGACAAGGTGCCAGTACAGAACCGCGCAGACCAGTGGCCATGGGGGTCATACCACAACAGCCATGCTCCATTTAAGCATTCCTGTGGAATTCCCTGGCCTGGCATCACAACAAACATAGTTCCACTATCAAGGCTAAACTCCTCTTTATATGCCACAGACTAAAGTGAGCTAACAGGTAACACAAAAGTGATAAGGCTAATGTCATCCTCAAGAGATGCTGCTTCCATCAATCAATTAACCCTCATAAAGAGCACTGCATTTCAAAACAATGTTATTAGGAAGAATGCAATATCTGTACAATTGATTCAAAAGAAGTGCAGGTATAGTGACCTACAATGAAACCAAAATATCATGCTATTTTCTGAGAATATATTCTACATACTGAGCTATTCTGTTAGAAAAACATCTCACAGGGGATGAAGCCTGGGGTCATTATTACAGGTACACTGACATACTACACACCAATCAAAAATTCTGTCATACATTCACAAGCTTTATGACCCTATAGTATTAGGTCCATGATTACAAAAGCACAACATATATTCACAAAACATGATCTGCTTACAGACCAAACTATAAGTGTAAGGGGCAACACTGGCTGGATTTGAACCTGGGACCTCACAGCCCACACAGACAGGAAGATTACACTGCTGAGCTGAAGACTCAAGTCCTTCAATTCAAAGACTAATCAAACTCCTGGTAAGCAAGGGATTTCTACTGTAGCAGTTCACACTTTGCTACATAGGCATTTATGAGCCATGTACTAAACATGTGTGTAACTTGGTGGTAGGTGATATGAATATTTAATTGAGACCAGTTCCAATTGTATCCACAATATGTGTTTGAGAGTTATCACAAGAACTGTGATACAACTCTATACTCCATACTATAAAACAAACCAGCAAACACCAATCATACAATACCTGCATGTGTGGAGGCTACAACATAACTACAACAAAAACTGTTTAATGTGAAATAAAGCAATTTCAATCTGCATAATATCCAAGCGCTATCTGTATACATCCCTTCTTTGTTAGTATCTGTCCCTGTGGATCTCAACTTAGTGACTAGATCCTGAATTTAGCATATACCATCAGACCACTAAAAGATGTTAAGATATTGTCTGTACAACACAATCTTTTTAACCATCTGAAAGAAAGCACCAAAACAAAATGTATAAAGTCTGAAAATCCATACATGTATGAGCACATTTTCCCTTAGCCTCACCGTCTTCCACACATTCTGAGGTAACCAAACAGAAGTAGGAAGGTCTTACTGAATTAGTAATTACTTAATAATAACTAAAAAGCACCTTTGCTGTAATGAATTGATTTCTATTCAATGGAATTTACAAACATTAAGTTTTATTATTATACCGTGTTTCTTGTAAGGCTAAAATTAGAATTGCTGGTTACAGATAACATTACTACATACATACCAGTTTGGGTGGTTTGTAATTTAAAATGTGTGATGTATATCATGAATCTAACCAAAAATATTGCGATATCATACTTTGGCCATATTGCCCATCCCTACTGTGTCTGTGCTAATTTCACTGTTCGAGTATTTACTTAATCTTTGATGTGTAAACGTGTCCCATTACTGTCCTACAGCTGGTGAAGTGAAAATGGCTGTTAGGGATGGCACACATTGGTCTCCTGAGCAGTCCCCCTGCTATTCTGGTGTGGCAGGCGATAAACAGCCTCACGTATGCAGCCGGGATCAAGGTTTATTGAAACAAGGCACCCCAACAGCGCTGCTCAGCAAAAAGTTACTGCGCTCCAAAAGTCAGTGTCTGTTCTCACAGCTAGGCATGCAAAGCTGTGCTTCAGCAACAGGGCAGCTCTTATCCCAGTGTGGTGTCCACCTTCAAAAAGGCCTCCAGCACTCATTAAACACTCCATCCATCGCCTCATGGCTCAGTTACAAGGCAGCCAAGTGGCATAGCTGTGCTGATTACAGGCAAACACAGGCTGCACTTGGGCATTGTAGTAGCTGGCAAAGGTTCCATCGGCCACGTAGGGTGCTGGCTGATAATAACAGGTGACGTTGGTCATGCTGGGGATGGCATTCTGCTCAGCTAGGACACGCACTCCCAGCATGGTAATCAGGCTGAGAATCTGCTGCCTCTCATGGCCCATCAGACACACTGTACTCTCATTTACCACACTGTGCAGAGTTGCAAGGTAGTCATACTTGCGGTCCTCCAGGCCCACAAAGTGGTTCTGCAGGTAGGACTCTAGCTTGCGACGTTGTTCAGCCACATCGGGAAAGTCAATGAAGAAGCGTGAGCACATGTAGCGTTGCAGCGACTTCATCTCAACCTGGGAGGCCGCACGAAAGCCTCTCACCAGCAGGTGACAGTATTTCAGCAGACCCCCACCCCGGATCTCCTCCGGGTTTCGCGTGCAGATGACCTTGTGGTGCAGGTGCTGCAGCGCAGCCTGGAAGTCACCATACACGCTCTCGGCAAGTACAGTGGGGTGGAGCGTCTCACACATGGCATTCTCTGAGCACTCATAGAACAGGAGTAGGGAGTCCAGCTTGATGTGGAAAGAGTCGACGCTGAACTCAAACTGCCGTCGCAGAGAGTCCACAAACTTGAGCTCCACATTCTTGCCCCGGTTGTTGGAGAGGGAGATAAGGCTCCAGCGGTCTGAGTCATTACATACCTTCACCATCTTCTGCACATATGCTTCCTGCTAGTGCACAGAGAAACAGGTCCTTCATATCATCCGGTTTATATACACTTTGTCAAACAATGAACACAGACCTACATAAATATCTAAAAATTAAAAATAGAGAATTTAGAAGACTACTGCATCTACAGAAAAAAAAACAGTTGTTGCTTCATTACAGGTTTTATTTTCCATGCAATTATTTACATCATCTGTTACGAAATTATAAGAGGAAGTACGAAAATTTGTAAAAAGAATCGGCAATTCGACTTCTTTACTTTGACTAATGTGAGGATGACATTTGTCGACCTACCTGCGTGCAGTATCAAGGTAATATCTAGTACAATACTTCTAACAGTAGAAAACACATTGTACTATCGGTGAGTTTTCTTAACATTTTTTAAACTTAAATGTAACACCCACTGACACTTTAGACAATAAACCGAAAATGTACGTGTAACAGCCTCGTTAATCATGAACATTACTCAAACCACATCAATGTAACAAATAACTTTACCTTTAGGGTTAATGGCGTAATTTTCTCTTTATTCACCCCTGCAGGTAAAAAATCCAACAAACAGTCCAAAACGATGTCTTTGACAATCTGAAATTCCGCTTCACCTTTCAAATCTACACAAAAGATGAGGTCCAGGTCTTTGTACCCTAAACCACTGTCTTCGTGAAGGACATGGCTGGCGGCTGACCCGTTTAACCTGACGTCTCGGACATTGATTTTCTTCTCCTTCATTCGATTCCTCACTATCCTCACTATCTGCCGTGGTTTCATTTCTAATGTCGGAAAGTTGCCCCGGCCGTGGATGGGAATGGTCTCTGTCAGAATTAAGTGTAGGCGATGTACTTGCTCCCAGCTGAGCACGCTTACGTTCCGACTGTCTTCTTCAAGAGTTCCTCCTCTGAAATAACTCTTATCATCTTCAGCCATCCTGGCCATAAATTATATGAAAACGTAAACGTCCTTATTTATCCTTTTCCCTTCCACTTCTGGTCAGTCTGACTGTGAAACGATGTGTTCATCCACACAGGTTAGTCTCTATCATTGCCACTTTCCTTCTATTTAGCTGGGATAAAATTCTTTTTACGTAAATACGTTTAATGCATGGGCAATACACCGTATGCAGCAGTTTCAGCGAGGTAGGAACTCTAGATAATGAAACACTTCGTCGAGCCTGTGCAGGTGTGTGTTTTCAAAGCGCAGCCTAAAGCTGCGTTCTCTGACAGCTGGAATCCCTGCTCCATGCAGACTGTGCTCTGACCCGTGCCCCCAGCTCATTGGTATACTATGGGTTTCCTGGAGTTCCGGCCGTGCATCCTCCTAAGGCACGCCTTTCCTATTTGCATGAATGCTCCGGCTGCGCTTGGCATGTGGCACACAGACGACCTCTCTGGAAAACTCTCCAAACTTCCAGCTAGTAATATACTAGAGTTTATAGAAGTTTATATCAAGTTATATCCGAGTCTAAACTGACGTTACATTTAGCACAGCGTGATTCAGAGAGCCCTTTAGGCTCAGTATCAAAACGAAATAATGCTGAACGATACTATTTTATAGGTGTAACCTTGACGCGATGCCTAGCATTTTCAGCGCGTGGATAACTGATGACACATCCCTTGTGTATTCTTAGAGAGCCAGGAAAGGGACATTGGAATTATAGTCGTGTTGCCCAGTTCCAGTCACATTGCCTCATTCTGTAATATTGACAGTATAAAGCAGAAAGAAGTAAAGTGAGGGGTAATTCTGAGAGCATGAGGTAATAAGGAAGAGCAAAGGGAAATACTGACAATATGAGGTAGTAAAACATCGGGTGAAATACTGACTGAATGAGGTAGTACTGAAAAGTGAAGGGGAAACAGTGACTATATGAGGTAGTAAGGGAAGGCAGGGGTATAGTATGGAGTATTAAGGATGAAACAGAAAAATAGTAATAAACCAATAGAGGATGTAGCTACCAGAGAACGATATGTTGGAGATGCATGTCATAGAGAATAACTCAGCCTGTGGAAAGCCACGTGTCATGAGAATGTGCCCAGGCCTGTCCCAGACACCCGAAGTCTAATCCACACTCATCTGCTGCTTTTACAGTAAGATCAGCATAGAGATGGGCATCCTGCATGACCATAGACACACTGGCTCCATTTTTACTTCCATCTACTTCTTCAGGTCATTATATCCATAGACACAGGATAATACCCAGCCTCTGGTGTGACTTGATTGAGAGGGACACATTTTTTACACATGTACATATGCCATGTGCACAAGTGCTCATTCACAGCACTACAGGTGTTAGTCCCTCATAATGCATCACCATGGTGAGCTGTTTTTGGACTTACAGTTAGGGTCTCATTAAACACAAAGGAAAGGAACTGACTTTCCATTTTTTGTTCAAACGCCAGGATGGTGGAGAACAGACAAGACTGCTTTTTGCAAGCCCTGAAACTCTTTGCAGTCAGCAGTGTTCTTCACTGACAGTCCTCAAAAGCCAAACTGAAGATGCTTAAATGGACACATTAATAGTGAACTACTCATACCGATTGCACTGCAAACAGGCTAAAGATGTACTCATCTGAACAGCGGTCAGCAAGCAGCCAGCCAGCTAACCGGCTCCTTGTTGAAGGCTATCACGACTGGCCACACACTGCAGAAGGTCCCCACCAAAAGCAGAGCAGCTGTACCAGCAGATTTAGCTCATGTTAGGCAGCACCAGTAATTTCAGCTGTAGCTTCAAACCATCACATGTCAACAACTGCTAAGACATATTCCTAACAGTTACAAGACCTCATCCCAAATGGAATGCGCACAAAGTTGATGAAAGATGACCCAGGAAGTGTTGGACAGTAAAATAAGTGGAGAAGAGTGAGCTGTGTCATCTGTGCTCTGTGGGCCCAGTTCCTGGACCATCTGTGTAACATATGAGCTTTATGACTCTGACCACTCATGTCTCTCTGCTTCTGCAATGCTGGCAGGTTTTTGATTTTTCCGGACGCCTGAGAGTCTGTGTCCATTTCCGTGACACTTTGCTCATTTTTATTTATTTATTTTTTAATGGCCATAGGGTCATCAACACACGTGAAAATTTGAGTTGGACAGACATTTCCACAGCTCAATAGACTTTGCTAGCATGACTAGTCATTTTGAAATGAATTTACATGGAAGTGTATATATGAGCATGCATGAAAGTACATACATGTAAGTGTATGAGTGTATAAGGTGCCTGCTGGAAAATGACTGCTCTTTGCTTTCAATATGACAAGATCATGGGTCCTATGGTCCAACCTGACACAACCAGAATTGAAACAATTGGCATGACTGAGGGGATGTCAAGCACTTGAAACAATGTCAGTATGATCATGGTAAGGGTAGCTCAAGTGCAGGCATTTCTGCTGACAGGGAGTTGTAAACATCAGATCAGACTGGAGAAACATTTTTATAGAAGTTGGGATCCACACATTTTTGCTGCAACAACAGACGAGACATAAGTGTCATTGCACAAGCAAGTTATTTATTTCATGTCTTCACACTATACAAACACTGCAGAGGAAGCTGACCCATGCAGGCAAACAGAATACAACAATGTTATAGTCTACACACTGGTTTCAGGTGGACAGTGTCACGAGACCAGCAGCTTTACAATGCAGCAACGTCATGACAAATAGTGGGAGGCTACCAGCCAACATCAAAAGAAAATGGACATGTCTTTCCAAGCCTGTCCTTCCTTTGCATGACTCAAGTGAGCACAGGTAATGCAACAAACCACATGTTAACCCCCTTGCATGACGAGTACAGCTATGTGCTTCTAACTTTTCAAGGACACTTTTATAAACTTTAAGGGCTGTACTCTGCCACAGTGAACTGTCAAAAAAAAAAAAAAAAAAAAAAAAAACACTGCAAAATACTGCGATCAAAGAACTTTAGACGTCCTTTCTCTTAACTAAAACCTAAATCCTGTCAAAGCCTGTTCTTAATTTCCCAGCAGTCAGGCAGCCCCATGTCTCAAAGCCTTGGAAAAACATAATCTTAAAAAGCTCTTTGCCTTGTGTTCCAAGAAGAGAATCTTCATGGACACATTAGAGAAGATCAAGGTATGTGCAAAACTTACAGAGCAAAGACACATGTCCAGTGATAAACCTGCAGCTGGTATGAAATATGAAGAAGACGACCTTATTCCACATGCTGCCTGCATGCCTTGGTAACACATTTTCAGTGTTTGCTCCATGTTGGGGTGGCTATAGGCCCTTGAGATGATCTCTCAACCACGATGAACTCCTCTGGGTTGTCGGAGGCCTTGTAGTGGATAAGCAGTTCCTGAATAGCACACTCTTCTATCTTAAAAGATAAGCATGGGGTGGGGGGTCACCATCACACATGGACAGGCACACACTCCCCTTATTCTAAAATGTTGAGAGAAAGAAAGGGTTATACCAGTGAGGTTCCAGGTGCACGCAGATGAGTTACCTGGATAAGAGCCAGCGGTTTCTCTCGGCTGCGAATGAGAGCAGCTTCCTGCTGCCGCTCTTCCTCCACAATCGAGGCAAAGTTTACCGTGATGCCTGTGGGTGGGCTACCCCCTGCTGCCAGTGCCCATGGGCTGATGGGACAGGGAAAGCATATTAATTCAACTCATAGCAGATATGCATAAACTTCAGGTAGAGCCTAAAGTCTTTGAGATGCTGGTTGTGTATAGCTCATGCAATGGACTGGGTCACATGAATCAGACAATAGGCCACACCACTTTCTGATCTCATGCAAGAACTTCATAAGGTCAAAGCAGCACAGGTACACAGGCACACATGCACACAACAGAAGTACAGCAGAAAGCAGTATACACAATATACACACACATCAGCTTTAGAACCTGAACTTAGCGCCAGAAAAGCATTTACACGTTTAAACACCTGGGCCACCCAGAAGGCCACAACTACAGCTTAAAAAAGCTGCAACAGAGCCATCTAGAGGACTAATACTGCAAGTTTACTCCAGTGCACAGCTGTGCAGAAGTCTGCATAATTCTCTATAGGTGATGGGGTTTGTGAATAGGCACCTGCCCAGTTGTAATATAGCTGTCACTTCATGTTCGTAAGGGTTATAATTCAGCTTTTGTGTGAGTCTTCGCACGTTTCTTCCTCTTAGGAACACTTTCAGAAGCATTGGGAGCACTACATTTTGGTCCCATTACTAAAAATGCTAAATTAATGTTTTCAAGTTTCTGAGAGAAACAAAATATTCCACAGTAAAACAGACAGCTATCCCGGCAGGCTGGTTGCTGAGACAAAGGCGCTTTTAATATTAAGACATCATGCATTAATACATATTAAAATCATATAAATATTAGTACAAATTTTTAAAATATAAATTATTTCATTGGTGTTAACATAGTGTTGGCTTATGCATCATCTGAGATCTTTCAGCAAGCTCCAATTATTCACTAACTCGTGAATAACTGAAACCGTGAATGCGGAGGGACGATTATGTGCATTATGTACAACTGCGTGTGTAATTGCTCACCCAACTGGTCTGTCAGACTCTCTCATGTCAGGACTTTTAAATGTCACCTTCCTGGCAGAAGAGCTAGGCCCCACAAGACCTTCTGAATCTGTTCCAACACGGTTCCGCTCCTCTACCAGAAGATCTCGAAAACACCGAGATAAGGGTGGAGAATTCAGTGGGGTTGCCCTGGCAACAAAGATGCAATGAGATATGAAAACTAAAACATTTTGGAAGCTTGATATCCAATCAATGATCAGTCCAATACTAGTGGAGTTTGGACTACAGGTATCAAGGCAGCAGTGACTAACATTTTTGCTGTAGCCTATCCAAAACCACTACACTATTAAAATTGTATTTAAACTCACCATGCTTTCATACTCTTGGTTTGGGTAGGGGCTGAAGAAAACTTCTCTCCTGCAACCCCTGCCCCGACCTCCTTCTTGAACATAGCCATCATCTTTCTCTGCTTCTGAGATAGCTTTGGTGGGAGGGAAGGCTTACTGCTGTCAAAGAGAAATGGACAGGCCTGTCAGTTTGGGGTTCATCTTTACCATTTCACCCATATCCATAAACCTGACACTGCACACATAAAAAACTAAGAAAGAAAAAAAAAAAAAAAAAAAAAAAAAAAAAAACACCATCTGAAGAGCCAAAACCACTGTCGGTAGTAAAAACCACCCACAAAAAGGGACTAACTTACCAACCAGGACTTTTAGGTAGAGGCCCTAAAGATTGTGAATGGGCCTCCATCTCCATGATGACTCGCAGGTCCTGAACCGGAGGGAGCTGGGGAACACTGAGGACACACAGCACTTTACACTTTCAACTGGGCCTCATCAGAGTTCCAGAACAAGAGTCCTCAAGAATGGGAGTTCAAACCCACCTCATCCTGGGCTTGGCTGTGGGCACTGGACTGCAAATCCAGGAAAGTGGTGTCATGCCACTCTTACTGTCTGGTGTCTGAGGTGGAGTCATGACACTCAGCTACATGGACCAGAACAAGAACAAACGCTTGGTACTGTTGTCTAAAAGTACAACCTATGTGTGTCCTCTTACAAGCCTGTTAAACTGACATGAACCTTTTCTTTATCGTGGAAGACGGGTGACTGCAGATCACGGGGGCTGGCCAGCCCAGCATAGCTGCCTTCAGAGTCTGAGGTCAGCAGGTCCTGCAGAGACTCAATGGAGCTGGTCTTCCCTAACTGCAGCACACCTGCAGATGGAGATATTTATTTTGTCTTCTTTACAGACAGAGCAGTAAAAGGAAGTTTTACAGGCAGTATAGAGAACATGAAGGTATGTCGTGCCATGTTTCATGCTGGGACAGGTACACCATCTTGTAAGGTACAGGCTCTGCATACCTCTGCCTGCTATGATGGATAACTGCATATATTTTGTTTGCTTAAAATGTTTTTAAATCATTGAAATTTGAGAGATGTAGAAGGGGAAAGAGAATGAAAAGGGACTCTACCATGACAAATTATATAGCAATGCCAAGCAATAGTATTTGGACAAACTTTCAAAAATAAGGTGGTACTCCTCTTTTGCCCCAATTATTAAACCAAACGAAATTGAGAACTTTCAGAAACATTCAGCAACGTGACTATTTTACTGAGTCATAAGCAGTCGTGTTATAAATAAAAAAAGATTGTCTATAATCTAGGATCTTGTTGTTTTGTTTGTTGTGGGTTTTTCTACTTGCAGTGGACAGACATGTTCAGTACTTGTTTACGATTCAAACAGAATCATGACAGAGACACCTTAACACAGTCTCCAACTCACAAACTGGAAGGCAGCGGGATCCTCAAAACACGGTATGTAAACAATAATACCCAAAATTCAACATGGTTTGACGTCAACACCACGTTCACTATTCCACTGGCTACATCATGGTGTACATGACCTTACTTTCACAATGACGTGAAGTCACTGAACAGATACTAGTACTATTCAATCAAGACATTCAGCTGTAAGTCATCACTGTGTCAGGTTACCTGCAGAAGGTGAGCTTGGGATGAGGTCAGACACGTTGTAACCGCCTGAGCTGTTGGAACGTTTACGTGATTTCCGCTTAGCTTTTGTCTTGGCTTTCTTCAGAAGCTTTTCTCTGAGAAGACATACAATCTTCCATTATTGCAAACTCAACCGTAGACTTAATGGTTTACAGAGGCTGCCATTCAGTAGCAGGTGTTCAGGTGAGAAAAGGTGTTCTGCATTCAGTGAATTATCCATAAAACTGTAGTGTCACAACAGTAGTGGCAAATTGCAGAAAATATCAGCACAGGTGTGCATTTTAGAAACTATGTCAGTATCATAACATATGTAATATTAATACATATGACCAGATTGCGGAACACGTAAAGTTACTTATCACTAGAAAGAAATTCTTCTGTGTTTCAAAAGCAAGGTTCTAGGACAAGTGAATAAAATGTATAACTTCACAAACAAAAGGTAGAGACCATCATCATATATAGTGCACTCAGTAGACATTGTTGGTCCAGGTGTGCCACACGAAGACAATTTCACCTGGAGGTCAGGTCCAGCTCCATGCTGTTGTCCATGTCATGAGACCAGTCCAAGCTCTCATAAGGGCTCAGGTCTGGAGCATCAGGATAGGGTGTGATCACACGCTTTTGCATTGCGGGTACCTAGTGCAAGAACAGGTACGTGACATCTTCAGACATGAAAGCGGCCAAAAATTAGAAGAAAAGAAAAAAGAAAAAAAAAAAAAGCTGAAAAACCCTACCCCAACCCCTCATCCCCAGATAAATGTTTGACTTGTAGATCCAACTGGAGTTATTTCAGGTACAAAACCAGGAAAAAAAAAAAAAAAAAAAAACTTCATAAAATTCCTCAAAAATGTGTGTGTGTGTGTAATATATATTATACACACACACACACACACACACAATTTTATAAATTGAAAAGCATGGCTTATTATTAAAATATTATGGGTTAACATTACTTAGTACTGTTCCAAATCCAAATCAAATTATTTCTTTCTTATTGTACTTTGTACATTTAATCCCAGAGGGAAATTGCTTCTCTGCATTTAACCCATCGCTATTCTGATTCTGATTCCTGAGGGAAGCAGTGGGCTGCCAACCACATGCAGTGACCAGGGAGCTAGAATTTGAGTGTCATGCTCAAGGACAAACCTGGTTTGGCTGGGATTTGAGCTGGGAGACTTCTACATCCCAGCCTGATGTTCGACCCATTGAGCATGAGACAGTCATACACACATTTCCCATGGGAAAGGGAAAGTACATAGATTCTGAATAAAATGTAAAGATGAGTACTTTTCAGAGCTACATATAAGAACCAAAGAACCAAACTCTCATTGCAAGCGAAATGTTTTTGATAGTAACGTTTATCTGTTTATCCTCCATCTACCTCCACATTGGAAAATGTGGAAGTTGAATTTTGTGCTATGACTATTAAATGAGTGGTGATTCAAACTATTTAAGTGACTAATAAATGATGGAATCTCATGTTTCTAATCTACATAATTTTGAGTATTCTACGCTGATTTGTTTAATTATTACATTTGGACTAATCAAATAGCATTTTAGTTTATTATTCATTTATACAAGTCTTTTAGGGTGCTTTCACACCTGCCTCGTTAAGTGTGGTTAAATCAAAATCTGGGTCATTTTGGCAGGTCCGAACACAGCGGTTCCGCTCGGGTACAGACCAAAACAACTGCAGAGACCCTTTACTGGAGGTAGTCTTGGTCTGGTCCCAAACTAACTCTGGAGCAGTTAATTTGTGGTGTGAATGTGATCCAAACTCAATGTGGACCAACTACAAAGAGTACGCTGCAAGTTTGAGCTAAGTGGCTTAGCCAGGTTCATTTTGCATGTTGAGATGCAGCTATTCACCTGTACAGAACAAGGATTCTTCCTGTGTTTACGTTCTCATTCCCGCCCCAGACTCTTTTAACCAATGAGTGGAGAAAACAGTCTCACATGATTGATAGTGAGGCATTTCGGTTCGCTTGGTTTTTTCAAAAACAAAACAATGGCGGTTAAAAAAAAAAAAAAAAAAAAAAAAAAAAAAACAAATATGCACATTAGACTGCTGATTTGTACCAGGTCAATCAAACTTCAGGCTTGAAACCACCCTTAGAGGATTTCTTATGTGGCCTGTTTCTGGGTTGAAGAATATGTGTCAAAAGTTGTTTGTGTCTTGAAGGTACAGGCCTTGTGCTTGTTCGGATTTGCAGACATGGCACTAGACGACAGTTTTAATGATCAAAAATGTAATGTGGAGGTCAGATTGACCTCAGTGGATGTTTAAGATGGATACTAACCAATAGTGAATGTGAAAACAGGTTACTAAGAAATCATACATTTATACATTACTATTATACATTTGCTTACTTATCTTACATGTCTTTTCCTATATAAACCATGTTATTTGTTTATTTGGGGAGCATCTCATGAAAATTGTGTCTGTGCTCCACGCAGCGCTGTGCTTTTGTCAATAAATTTCTTTAAGAAACTTCCTTCTGCCTTGTAAGGAGTTCCATTCTTGGATTTGAATTTTACTTCCACAAAAATGAAATCATTATTGCATTTGCCAAGTTCCTTTTTGTAAACCTCCACGGGATTGTATCTAACTAAAGTATAGCAGCCAATGTCACATACCAACTGTAAGGAAAAAAGTAAATACGACAGCCACAACACATTCAAAATATTTCCAAGCATCTTTTCTGTGTTTAAACACTTTTGGTCACGAGTTCCCATTTGCTACACCCAACATAAGATGGACTACTCAAATATCAGTTTGTGTTCAAAATTAAGGATTTCAGCCAACCTGAAGCCGACTGATGTAGATTCACATAGCCAAATAGCATTCTGACCTTCATTGCAGCCCTGTGCCTGTCCTAGAATGAGGGTAAGAACAAAGAAAGGGACCGACTCACCATTGCCCTGTAGGCAGCAGAAAGGTCATGCTGTACATCGATGCTCAGCACATCGAGACTCCTGTACAAGACAAAGGGACCTTAGCCAAACTTCGTGTTACCTTATGTCTTGTTTGGGGTTTTATGCAGGATATCGCTGCACCGTGTGTATGTGTACAGTTACAAAATGCGTGTGTGACCGTCTCAGATCATACCCACCTTGACTCCAGAAGAGCAGCCATGTTGAGCACAATGAACTGAAAGCAGGACAGTTTCAGCTGCTGGGCATTGTAGACAGAGGAGAACTCCAGCAGCTCTGCCACGTTCTTCAGGGTAACTGCAGGATAACACCATAACAACATCTGTAACATCACAGGTAATGGAGGTGAAACAGGTACAACAACCTCAGACATGAAAGTGCTTACATGAACCAAACACTGTTTTATCTCCCAAAACCCCCACATATTAAATGTCTTTCTGTAATTCATGCAGTTTTTTTAACCTGTCAAAAATGGTTATTTTCGAGACTTTCTAGTACTTAAATTTTACAAAGCCAAGTTCAAGTACTTCAAGCACTTGAAGCACCCTCTACGAACTCTGTCCTTCAGATTTCTTCTTAAAGTTAAATACCAAATGTCATATTATGGGTTGTCCCAAAACCACAGCAGACATAGGAGTCTTTCATTCTCTGTCATCTCAACTAAAATGGAAATTATATTCTCACAAACACCAGGCGTCAAATATTTCTGGTGAACGGCACTAGTGTTTCAATAAAAATTCTGTTAAATCCACTGTATGGACACAAAACAAGTATAAGGATGATGATGGCTGTCCCTAAGCAAGCACTTAAATGTAAGCTGGACACCACATTACGAGTGTGCTCCAGTTCAGAAGAGCATCAGTTGCTTAAATAGCTCATCCTTAACTGAACTAGCTAAATTTTAACTCCCACAGCTGTCAGTGTGTACTGCTCTCCATGCGTGTCCATTCTGAGGTGTGATACACAGGGGGGAACAAGGAAGAGAAAGAGTGAAAGATGCATACGGTTCTCTGTGATGGTGACCTCACAGATCTCCTTCAGGCGTGGGATGAGAAGCTGATCAGCCACAGCTAGTACACTGCACACAAATTCTACGTTCTGTGACTCTGCGGGAAGGAGGGCGGTTTCACAACTTTTAATTTACACGAAATCATCCGTAAGCTGTCAACTGCATACATTTTTACAATAATAAAGTGCATATTTTCATAAGTAAACAGTTGTACCATTTATTTAAAACAACATTTGCATGGAATGTAAACCAAGATGTTGTTGCCACATAGTGAACATGTGAACTTGTGATGTTTATAAAAACTTGAAGTTTATAAAAAAAATCTTGGTTGAATGTAAAAAATAAGGCTGTGTTCTGGAGTTTCAGTTGGGTTTATTAGCATGAAAAACAAAACATTTCTTTAAACTTGTTTAAAAAAAAGCCATGGAAAGAGCTTTCACTCTTACTGAATGCAATTTGTATATTGTTTTATGACCTTAAAAGTTTAAACACCGCCTCCAATTTCTTGTCCAAAGTCTGCAGTGTAGTATTTACTTCATGTAAATGAAGATATGAAGGTAAATTAAGCACTTGACATTAAATCTACATTTATGTTGTGCGTTGTTATTCAGCACGCACCTCTGACAGTGACCGACTCATCGGTGTAGACGTACTCTAGTACGACATCCAATACCTCTGCACTGGTTGGCATCACTAGTGCAGTGCAACACGATGCCTGCAGGAGGCAGTGTTGTTACAATCATTCATCTCAAACCACAGACAACATGGAAAAGCTCAGGTTCTGCTCAACTGTCAGGGTCTCAGCACAGACTGAACTGAGACACTGGCACACTGACCTCAATCCAAGGGTTCCCAAGCATGCTGTGAAAGTACTCTGAAAAAAGAACAGCCGCTGTCAAACTCTAACACTGCTGTGCTCCTTTAAACAACACACCACGCAATAAGAAACACAAGTACTCATAGGGAACAAAGGCTTACCAAGTCTAGCGCACAGTACACACTTATGACATGGAAAATCCTTCCCATCTTCAGACTGCAGAGTGACATCACAGAGATACGAGCTGCAAAAAGACCATGTATTTGGGATTGTGCTCTCAGACCCATTTAGCTCCTTATTATTTCATGTTAGGTGAGGTAAATACATGTACTGTGTAATTCTCTCATCATAGCATGTCCCCAACAGGATTAAAAAAATAACTCATATGTGACCAACAAATTACAGTAAAACCCATCATAACCAGCATCCATGGGAGCCACGAGTTGCCAGTTATTTGAATTTGCTGGGTGCATTAGAGATATCCTTGTGAAATGCCATGCGTGTATCATTTCATCATTCATTACTAACAAACAATGTTAGGTCCGTGTGTTTGTTTTGGAAAAGGAAAAAAGAAAAACTTAAAAAAAAAAAAAAAAAAGCTATGCATGGAAAGGCAGAAAGCAAATGTATTTTGTGTTTCTTTAGAAAGTAAACATTACAAATCATATTAGTGTAACTTTTGCAAACCCATTTTGTAAGGTTAGTATAATAAAAGTACTTTACCCATAGAAAAAAAAGTGAAATGTAATTTCATTAGAGTAGCCCCTCCCTGCTGAAAACATAGCTGTTTTCTGTAATGATGAATCATAGGTAAAGTTTTTTTTTTTAATTTTTTTTTTAAATTTTAACAATAACTTAACCATCCTTTCTTTTTCTCTCGCTCTCTCCAGATAATTCTTGATTTATTGGCAGCTGGAGGAAAATGTGCCCAGTTGCTTAATAGTTCTGGTTGTTTAAATATCGGATATAAGGAAGTTTACTGTATTTTGTCTATTGCACCATAGTAACTGTCCCTTCAAAAACCCCCAAGCTATACTTTTATCACCAATCATGTACCCAAGTGCAGGTTCAACACTCACCACTTCCGCTGGCTCAATTTTAGCTTGTTTACAGACTTCTTTTGTACAACAGTGATCCTGCCATTTTCATATTTGACTCCATCCAGCCTGTAACAGGAATTTTCCACGCAAGACAAACATACATACAGCACAATCAAAACCAACTCTTTATTTATGGACAAAACAAAAGGTACACCTAACAGCTTTAAAAGACCTCAACATAACTTCTTCCCCAGTATAACTACAGTGACTTGCACTGTTTGTACTGCTCCCACCTACACACACGGAAGGTAAAGTCTACCTTATCCACCTGCACACACGGTCCATCTCTACTTTCTCCACATATATTGCATATTCTCAACTACATTATATGTAACTGGATATAGCAAGAAAAAATACATTTAGTGAGAAACCTCATATCTACTATTACTGGTGCAGACAGGGCCACGGCACGCAGCCGGCCTCTTACCGAAGAGACAAGGCACCAATGCCCAGCCTCTTGGCCACAGTTTGAAGTGCCTTTACTGGGTTAATGCCACTCTCCATGGTTTCCTTGCCCTTGCCCTTCTTCACAGCCTTGGAGGTTCTCCTCCGTTGTCCCTCCTCTCCGTTGTCAGAGACGGGCAGTGAGCGGTATACTTCAACAGCAGCACGGCCTGCCAGACCCTGACTGAAGCCCAACTCCTGTAGGCTGCAGATCAGCTGCTCTGCGGTGGCCTCCTTAGGGAAGCCCTGGCACGGCAAGCTGGGCTGGAACCCCTCCTCCAGCATCTGACACGAGTCTGTGTAGATGAAGTGCAGTATCTGCTCCAGCATGTCTGAGGGAACCTTCTCCAGCTCCAGAAGATCACAGCCTAGACTATCCTTGCTGAAGGTCACCCCTTCCTCCTCCACCCTATTTCCAGGCTCTGTGTAGAGCAGCCGACGGAAGAAGTCTGAGCGCACAGACAGGATGAACTTGTGTGCAGGGAAAGAGCGACCCCCTGCTTGTAGAATCACATCATGGATGCTGTCAGTCTCAGAAGCCTCGACCAGAAGACTGTGGAAGTGTTTGGAGAATAAGGAGGTAGAGACAAAGGGGATCTCATACAGGCTGAAAAAAAGAACACACAGACAGACAGAGAGAGAGAGAGAGAGAGAGAGAGAGAGAGACAGACAGACAGAGAGAAATCACAATACAGTTATTTTCCGTCAAACTAATTATGAAACAAGATTATGTAACACTGCAAGGTGGGGGACATTCTGGCACTATCAAACCCCCAGGAATTCCACAGTACCTGGTCTTGGGGTCTGACTGCAGAACCCCAAAGTTGCGACCCTTTGAGTCCATAGTGATGCTGACTGCCCTGTGGATAAACAGAATTCTCTCCAGTTTGATCCGTTCAAATGCTCCACTGGTCTCAAAGTGACTCGAGTCCAATCCCCCTCCTGCATCTGAAACGTGAGCAGGAAGCTAACTTAAAGGCAAAAAGTAGACAATGGCCACAGTCAGGGGAACACAAACTCAGCAGCTGTCTTTGTGCCATGCCAGAGCTAGCCTAGGGCATAGGCCTTACAGGCAAATGCTAGGGATGCCATCAGTCCTTAGGGGCACCACTGGCACCTTAAATGAGGGAAGAAGAAAAACGTAAGGGGTACCAGGTAGGATATGAAACTGGTCAGGGCCAGCTCTGGTGTATGCGCACACGCACCTTTCTTCTCCAACATCCTCTTCTCTTCTGACTGCCACTGGCCACTGAAACCCTCACCATCCTGGGTGACAAACATCATGCGATTCTTGCTCAGTGCCATGTCTGCTATGAATACCTGACGCCCATAAGCCCACCTACATGACTTCACAGGACTGGAAGTAGACCTCCAGCAGAACACCTGAAATAGAAAGAGAAAAGATAGAGAGTATGAAAACAAGAAGCAAAAGGTCCCATCATACTCATAGTCTAGAATGCAATGTGTGCAGTGATGCTATCTGGGTAAACATTGCATCTGGATAAACTGCAGGAGGAATTCTGCAAACACGGGGTACGAGATAGTGGCCCAGACCTACCCTTCCTGCTTGGTCCAAAGCCAGGACAGACACCTTCTCTCCACCCCCTTCCGTGAGCACTTGGGGATTAACACGGTGATCCAGACATCCTCCGCTGACCAGGACCTTCTTAATGTTGAGCTGCCTGAAGAACAGATAGAACGAGAAATATCAAGAATGAAACACAGAAAGCGCGGAGTGTGGGCCTACACTCAGGGTTAAATGCCAATGTAACGCTTTGCACCGTCTGCCTGAGTTTGTCCACGACCCACCTGGACGCCAGCTTTCTGCACTGATAGTCTGCGAGCAAGTAAACATCCCCCCTCTCTGTCACGCAGACAGTGGCCCCATCACTGGCTGCTACCATGGCAATGGTCACCTCTTTGTGGTGCAGGGCTGACACCTGACGAGGAGAGGTCACACATTTCTCTCCATTTGGGTCCAGCAGGTACCCTACAGTAAAAACAAAAAAAAAAAAGCCATCCTCAAGAAGCACCTGGGAACCTGCTACTTCTGCACTCTTCACTGATCATACAGGATCAGATGCAATAGCACATGTACGACGCATCCACTTCACGTTCTCCAGAATTGAACAAGCTTCTTACCCAGCTGACCTCCATTCAGACCCATGGTGTATACCGCCTCTCTGGTCCAGAGCACAGTGTGGAACCTTCCTGCTGACACACCAACCACCACCCTTCCCTTCAAACATCTGGACAGAACCTGCAACCCATTGGACAAACACTCATTTAAGGCACTGCCTTTCACAAACACTGGTCTGCATCCAGAAACACATACATACATCTTAATTTAGAGGCCAAAAAGGGCATTCGGCAAAATCAGTGCATCCAAAACCCATAATATACATTAATAAGTACAAGAAAAGTGTACGGACTGCATACTACATCAGGCCAACATCTGAAGCACATGACCATTGGACACTATTAAATCCCCTAATTCCAATGGTCCAGAGGGCCTTTAAGCCTCTGAGGTGGTCTGTCACGTAGGACAAGACTGCAGGTGCAAAAGTGGTTTTCAAGTGTGGGCATTCATTTTAATAATTAAATGTTTGTGATCATTGCTTTTTTTTATGTCAAAAACTTAGTAAAACATTAAAGCTAAACATCTGCGCAGTTTTTGTGACAAAACATTTAACTTTTTTTATTTAATGTTAGTGCAACAGATTAAACTTCTAAATCAGTCTGGCCATCAGTGATTGATGTGTTGATCACATGTCAGTTTGTATATATACTATATTGCCAAACATACTGGGACACCCCTCCAAATCATTGGATTCAGGTGTTCCAATCACCTCCATGGCCACAGATGTATAAAATCCAGCACTTAGGCATGTAGACTGCTTCTACAAACATTTCCACAGAGTCCTGATCTCAACCCAATAAAACACCTTTGGGATGAATTAGAGTGGTGACTGCAAGCCAGACTTTCTCGTCCAACATAAGTACCTGACCTCACAAATGCACACCTGGAATAACAGTTAAACATTCAAACAGACACTCCTAAACCTCGTGCATAGCCTTTCCAGAAGAATTGAAGCTGTCATAGCTGTAGAGGGTGGGTCAACTCAATATTGAACCCTACGGACTAAGACAAGGATGCCATTAAAGTTCATGTGAATGTAAAGGCAGGCATCCCAATACTTTTGGCAATATAGTGTATCTGAAAATGTTCCACACATTTAAAATTCCAAACTAAGTATAACAATGAAATACAACATATTTCTTATTTCTTCTCAATTTCTGACGCACCCCAGGCATAATTAAAAAGCATTACAAAAGCATTACATTTCTTTACTTCCAGACATCATAATAGTATTTTGTGAATAATTTCTTCATAAACTATTTTAGATCTGGCATTTCACAAAAACAATCACAGCTATGTCACAGGACTTACACAATCCTTTACTGACATAACATGATTTAAAACTTTGCTCAGAGTCACCTGTTTTGGCACATTGATGGATGCAGGAGGCGGAGTCAAGCCCAGCTGATGGAAGGTGTTCAGTCCAAAAGTGTACACATAACCTTCCTCTGTGAGGACCACAGTGTGGTCCTTGGCTGCAGCAACCTGTGAGCAATGATGGGACAGTAGGCCCTCCACCAAGCGTGGCACCTGTCACAAGTGAGGCACACACTGACAGAAGTAAGTCAGAGGCAAACAGGAAGAATACACAGACACCATTCAAGAGCTTGGAAATACATCATTACCAGGTACGTCTGCTCATCTCCGTGTCCTAGACGGCCACCCTGCCCGTGTCCACAGGTAAACACCTGTCCCTTCTGAGATAGGAATACTGAATGGAACTTGCACAACACCACCTGAGAAACACACAGTCAACTGTTAAAACTGCTGTTGTCTAAAAGCAAGAATACACAGGCACTTACAGACGTCTTTCAGTTGATTATTGTTCTTCTGTTTTAACGATGGAGAAGGAAGAGCTGAGGGAATACATCTCAGCAGCAACCGTTATGCATGTGTGTTTCTGGTCTGGAGTGTGCCTTATATAATACTCGCAGGTGCCAAAACAACAACACCAACAACCACCACTGCCATACCCATTGTTCCTGCAGACACACACAAGTGATGAAATGCATGACATCACAGATTACTGAGAGGCTTAATGGGAGGGTCAGGTTTAACAGGGGAAACTGATTAGTCATACATGAGATACCCACCCCAACGTGGCTAAAAGAAAAAATTGAGTCTTTCTACAAAGCTCTACCTTCCAGAGTGCTTTGACTTAGCAGCATCAGACCATAATAAAATTTCGTTTGCCTCAGCTGCCCATGTCAGCACCTCCAAGAACTAGATCTGTTGGCACATGCCATCCATGGTAAAGTTAACCTGTCAATGTCAATCAGCTTTCTAAGAAAACCAAAAAAATGTAAGCAGTTTCCACTTCAGCAACCTCTCCTTCTGCAGCCAAGTTCCATAACCATGGTATCACTCAGAGGGTGTGGAAAGATCCAGACTGACATGTCCTTGTCTGATGTAAATGTACAGGAACCCACCTCTTTTCCCTCTATAACGGCCCGATCCCTGAAGGTGACACCTTAAAGGAACACTCAACCAGGACCTATAAAAGGCGTACATACCTGCTTAATGAAAACACCTGTTCTAGAGAAGACATCCACAATCTCAGGGTGATTCCGGCTCTCCTGGTTTCCATGTCCCAAGCTGAAGTTAGTGTTGTTCCCCCATGTGTACACCTCAGTTGGGTCTGTTTAAAATGCAATATGTACAACTGTTGCAACCCTATTCAGCACAAGTAATTCCCTCATAAATCAATTTCTTCCTTAATGGGACTGACATTAGCTTAGCCCCAGCTCCCGCTCATTTCAGCACTGGTAGAGTATCTACATTATAGCTAATGGGCCATTATACACAAACAAAATGTTTCTTATAAAAGTTAGTTAGGACTTCACAGCAGATTACACCTTCTTTGTGACTACACGAAGAACCAACCACAAATGGCAAACTCACATTCCATAACCTTCTGTACTTACAGTGACAGTCAAAACCAAGGAAGGGAACACCTTCAGGTGCAGTTCTGCTCACCAGTGCTCCTGAAAACCACGTGCTGAGGTCTGTCTTTCATGGTCAGGTCCAGGACTGAGAGGCCTTCCTTGTCCAGAGTGGTGATAAGGCCACCATACTAGGAAAAAGACCAAGAGACACAAGGAGCCTGACTTTGATCTTCAAATTGTCTCAAGATACCTGCTCCTGATGCCCACAGTGGAACAAACTGATGGGGTTTTTTAAATAATTGGTGGGAATAAACAAATATGGAGTTCTAGAAGCATACTGACAGCTTTGGTGAGCCTTAGAACAAGCAGACAAGAACTGAAAGGTAATGAGTATATAATCAAGCCGCCACACACACACACACACACACACACACACACACACACTCACACACACACACACACACACACACACACACACACAATGGAGTACATATAATGTTCCTTGTCTATTTTCTATTACCTTTGCCTATGCTTAAATCTTACAGTTTGGCAACTAAGCATTTTCCTCCACACTGTACAAAGTACAACTGTTTGTGACAAAATGTGATTTTGACCCACACAAGCACACGCACACACATACCCACACAATAACGCACCTTGACCAGTGCCAAGAGACAGTGGATGTGGCCGTAGAAAGCACTGCGGTGCTGGGCCGTCCAGCCCGACTCCTTGTCCTTCACCAGCGGATCGGCGCTTTTGCTCTGGAGCACCCACTCCAACACGGGCAACAGGCCCAGTGAAGCACACATGTGTAGGGCAGTGCGGCCGAAGGCATCACGCAACGCAGCCACATTATGGCAGCGGCCCGACAGGTAGGACAGCAGACGGCCTACCGATCCCGCCGAATCAACTGCACCCGTCGTCAGCGCTGCCACCACCTCTGACGCATGCTGCAGGGAACGACACTTGGGTGTGCAGTCTGGGGGGGGCACGCTCATTGTGACCCCTCAGACCTACGCTCTCACTGCACACCCTAAACACAACCCTTAGTCAATTCCCCAGGGGCGGCAAAACTTTGCAGCGCAGATTACCTAAATCAATACTGTTTTCTGAGTGTTTAATGAAATAGCATAAACAGGATGCTGTGCTGAGGAAGAGGTGCTAGCAATGTGCCCATGGTGAGGTTCCACTGCACCCTAGCAACCTCACAGCTACCTCAGGTCTGAATGTGCCAGACCACCCACATGGGTGTTCAGCACTCTCTGCAGAGTTCTCAAAAACACTTAAAAAAAAAAAAATGTACAAATATAGACGCTCTGCTACCAAAAATAGTTTGTTTTTTTTTTTTTGAGTTTGTTTTCTACAGTTTTATAGAAAATGTAAGTCTTCAACCTGCCACCCTCCCAGGGGAAGGAGGAACTCCTCTCCCCCAAAACGCTTTGCCTTCAAACCTCCATAATTGTAGGGTGAACCTGGGGGTGCAGAAGACACAGCAACTGTCAAACAAGATGTTTGGAGAAAGACAGATTGGTGTACACTGGGACAGGAAAAAAAACTGCATCTGTCAGCAAACACACTACCATCAAGATACACACGTTTTAAATAATTCAGCCTCATGTTATCACCATGACTGATTTATCTCCTCTGACTGTCTAGATACTGCTTCAAGATTTTATACACATTATAGAGCACATATGGTGATATCTAACTGGGTAAGAAAGATCAAGTCCTTTAGGGAAAGGAAACAGGTTCTATAGCCACGTACGCAGGATGCATACAAAGAATTTGTTCTCTGCATTTAACCCAGGGAGTTAGCGCAGGATGTCTTACTCAGGAACAAGCTGGGATTTGAGCTCGGAGACTTCCACACCCCAGCGTGATTCTCTACCCACTACCACCAGGCTGCTGCTTTTGTTTTGTAATTTAAAACAGCTGCAAGCTAAAAGTTCTGTCGTCACAACACTGCATTTTTTTCTGAAAAATTAAGATATTTTTATAATATTTGCACCTAATAGTGCTTCATGATAAGTATGTTTTGTTTTGGTAATACATAAATACACTGAAATGCCTTACATTTACTTTAAGCCGAATGTGTATTACAGATCATGTAAAGTTGGTTATTTGCTGCAAACATAGGAATATATTTGTGTTTCACCGAATAAACAAATCTGCATGAATAATAAGGGATAGGTGGACTCAATCAGCATAAACGTTAAGTTACTGTAGTTATTTTGATAGAGTGTATATAGGTGGCTACATAATTTTAAATTTTAATTCCCAACATTGTACGTGAGTGATTGTAAGACTTAACACGTCTGATTTTCAATACAGGCAGGGCTATTTGGCTACCTTCTGTCAAATAGTAAAAAAAAAAAAAAAAATAGCTCCAAAATTCGATCCACCATCGGACGACAAAATTAGAATGCAAAATAAAGAAAGCCCAAGTCAACTAATTGAGTTATTTAATGACATCAGAAATTTAATCTATATCTAGATACAACGAAAGGAGTTATTTTTCTGGAGATACCGCACATTTCACGTGCGCTTATCTTTACAACGTAATTTTCTCACTTACGCTAATTTATTCATACGTGCTATAAAATGTTAACATACAGATTGTCACCCTGCTGCACAGCTCGCCCGTGTACACTGGTGTACTCGCTCAAAGTCAGCCTATGTCACACATCTCTGCGGCTCGGCCCACGGCACCCAGCAGTCAGCACATGATTTACCAGATCACAGCTCACCTGCCGCTATATGAAGAAAGAAGAGGTGCTTCGGCGTGCGTCAGCGCTGCATATTAAAGGCATCCTTATCATACAATATATTTCTTAAAACCAGGAATTATGGTAGTCTGTTTGCGATAGTGCAATGAAGCAAAGGCTCTACGTCAGGAAAAGCAACAGGCCAGCATGGAGAAATATGATTGGTCCTCACACAAAAGCCGTCTTACGATTCAGACTGTCGCAATTCCCTTGCAAATCAACATTAAGATGATTCTTTAATCTAATTCTTTAGCTGTGCAGGCAAATTCCTTGCTAGCGAGAAAAAAAGTACGCGTATACAACAGAGGACCACAAGCAGCACACCCGAGATAGGAGCCGTGGGTTGTCATTAGTTACCGCCCTTTAGCATATGCAGTACTGCGATAATATAGCAGACGTGGCTAAATTTCTGCAACTTGTCAAGTAGAAAGTGGCCTGCGGGTATGCGTCACGTAACACAGAATAGCGGACGTGAAGTTTTAAAAAATACAGCGACAACTTTTAAATTGAAGGATATTTATTGGAGAACATTACGCCAGAACAGAGATTTGCAAAAATACAGCAACAGCTCTAATTCTGTTTCCTGGTTTTATCTCTGTCACCCTGCCATGTTCAACTGTCCTGTGTTAGTTTGAACCTGTGAGTCTCTCTGCTCTGTGTGAAAGTATTGATCACCTGGATTCAACAAATTGCCCTGTAGATGTCTTGCCTAACCTCCTTTTAAAAGACGTTCTAGATATAACGACTCCGAGTAACTTGACCATAATAAACCACTGTCTTGAGACAGGCGTTGTCCCTGCAGCCTTTAAGCATGCTGCGGTGCAGCCACTTTATAAAAAGCCATATTTGGACCCCACTGTTCTTTCCAATTTCAGGCCAATATCAAAACTTCCATTTCTGTTAAAAGTATTAGAGAAGGTTGTTCTCTCCCAGCTGCAGTCATTAGTGCAAGGTCCACACAAAAGTTAAATCAACACATTCAATTTTGTTTCACAAATTATTATAATTACCAATGTAATTAAATATTTATATTTATTAGTTTCTTGTGCCTAAATTGCTTTTTTTTTTTTTTTTTTTTTTTTTTTTTTTTGCAGAGTTCAATGTTATTGTTAACCAGAAATATCACATTTTAAAAATCGGACTACAGCAGAATGTGGTGAAAATTTTAAAAGACCGCTAAGGGGTAGCACTCGCTGTCAGGTGAATATCCATTGGCCGCTACAACTGGAAACAGTACAGGTCGTCGTCGATTTACGACTAATCGACTTTACGACCACAACTGTGACTAGAATGCGTAGTGACCGTTGCCCAGCTGGTCGTACGAGCATACGAGTTTCGCCCAGCTCCCGGCAGCACGAGCAATTTCGCGCGCAAACCTGTGTTCACGTTAACTCCGTACAGTGCACTTCCTCTGTGTTCGTTTTTTTTTTGTTCACAACTAAGGGATTGTTAGGTTTATCTTCGCTGAATAAAGGTCCTGCTTATTTGGGAAGAATTGACCCAAACGATTTGCAAGCATAGCACATGATGCGTTTCGTCCGTATTGTGAAATGTACGAGGAGAAAAATAACCCGTTCAGACAAAGCTCACTATATTTATGAAAAAATGGACTACCCCGAGCGCTGCCCCTGCTACAATTAAACCAATTGTACTGTAGTATTTTTGCAATTATTTTGCATTATTAAACAAAATGTACTTTAGTATACAGTGTTTGACTAAAACCTGACGAACGCAGTCCCATCTGACATCAGCGATTATTAGTTTAATATATGCAAGGTCATTTTTGCATAGGCCGACTTACAGTTACGACTGGTCTTCAAAATAAAAACTGTACCGGATATGTATTATACGTCAGTTATTTCGTTTTTTTGGGACACACACACACACACAAATGTTACATGATCGCAATTGCACATCAGTCAAAGACACACTTGAAGCATGAGAAGACTACGGACAGGACAGTAAAGTAAGTGAAGGAAAGGGTTTGACAGGAAGCAGAGGTGAAAGTACAAGAGGAAGAGGTGACACAAGATGAAGCCAAGAGGACATGCCAGGAAGTGAATGCGGCACAAAAGCCTGATGACCACTGTGTAGACAAATGTGAGTTCTGAAAATTTAGGTGTGATGAAACAAACTGCTTAGTACAGAAAAACAAGCATCTGAAACATGATCTTCATAAATGCACAATGGAAGTTTTTGAAGGATGATGACTGCAAGATACAATATTACACTGAACTTCCAAGCTATGCCACTTTACAGGTTTTGTTGTGCCATATGCCATTTCTGGCTCAGAGAAAAAGAAACTTGACACCTCTTCAGGTGATCCTTTTTATCTTCAATTGTCCAAGAGTGGATCTACCAATCCATGACATTAGCCATCTGTTTGATGTGCACTGGGCATGTTAGTGCTGCATTTCATGACACCTTAGAAAGACCATTCAATCAGGCAAGGGTGCCAACATTTTCAAACTAGTCACTGAAATATGCCATTGACATTACTCCAGGAGTTAGTCCTTTCATCTCCAAAGGGTGTGGTGGGTGCACTAGTGACAAATGAATAAGAGAACAGTGGTTTTTCTAGACAAACTAGTGCCAAGTGACAGTGTATTGGCAGATTGAGGTTTTGACTTAAATGAGATTGGCTGGTCAATATGGTCCTGCCCTGTGAGGGTGAGAATGTGACATTCTTAGACAGTAGTTGCAGTTTGCTTAGCTCTGACAAATGTGTGCCCAACTGTTGTGCAGTGATTGCTACAAAGTATACTGCCTTCCTGTGCATATGTTGTGGTTTTACAATGGTCATTTTCCCAATTTAATACACACACAAACCTACCTGTTTATATTTTACAGTGAATATTAGGTGACAACAGGTAATTTTGATTCAATGTAAAAACTGAAATTATGTAGGAATGACGTGACCAAACCATAGCGTGACGCCATAATAGAACATTTAAAGAAAAGAAAAAATATACTGTTACAGCTCTCATGATAGTAATCCTGTAGCTGTGCCGAACAAAGTAGACGTCATGTAACTGTAGGCCATGAGAATCCCTTCTCAGATGTAAAATAATTTAGTAGCAGGATACGTGCTGTTGATGAATTGATGGTTTATGTTACCTAGACAATATGAAACTACAAGACAAACTCAGGCCACATTACAAGTACAAAATTGGAGTGTTTTCAGTGAACAGATTACTTTGCTAAAGCTTAGGTTTACATTTATTTTATTTTATTTTTTATTTTTTACATGCCTTGTTTTTATTGTTTGTGGAGCAGCTTTATACCAAAGAGTAATGAAGACTACACAAGTCTGAATATGTAGGTGATGGTGTAGTGATCTTCCTGGCACACATCCTCAAACCAGGCCTGTTGAAAGGATCACCATACAGTGATTTTCACATGGTGGCAGCAGCATGGCCCACTTCAACAGGCACGTTGTTGAATTACTTGGTAGGAGGCAGGTTTGTCTATGACAGTCCTCATTTCTTTCCCACCAGTCACTTCCACTTGAAAAGCAGGGCTCCAACACACATCCATGTTTCAGCATCACCAGCCATGCATGCACAGCTGGCTAAAGAAACCTCACCAGTGGAATTAAAGATAACCAAAGCCTTCAGAAGAATCTCACTCAGGCAGTGTTGAGTGCATGACCTGCTGCACACCAAAAACATAATATGTGACAAATCATGCTACAAATGATTTTCCCTGCATGGAGAAGGTGGCCCAAAACACCACCTATCATCTACATACAATGTGATTCTTTCAACATTCCCTAAGTGGTTCCTTGAATCGTGTGACTAATGGCCACTTCCGAGAAAATAGTCATTCTCACCTGATTCTAACCAAAACTCACAGATGACTATGTCTGGTGTCATCAACTTAATGACTTTCTGGGTTTATATACCTACTGCTATCAGCCAATTCGTTAGAATTGAAGAAGCCTTTTGGATGATGTGAAATGTCTTCAAGCTTTCCAAGCAAGTCCAGTTGCCACTGAACTACACTTTATGATGTATTGTGAAAAGTGTCTATAGTGTTCACTTATGTTAAAGAAATTCTGAAGTTGTAGAAAAACTTAAAAAAAAAAAAAAAAAACAACCTTAGTTTGCAGTGTATAATGCATTTATCAAAACTATTGCAATTTTGTCCAAAAGAACAGAAACATACATTTTCCTTTTTGCAGTGTATAATGCATTGAAACTATTGCAACTTCATGCAAAAGAACAAAATCAGATCCACCTTTTTGCAGTGAATAATGCATTATCAAACTATTGCAATTTTATCCAAAAGAACAGAAACATATTTTCCTTTTTGCAGTGTATAATGCATTCAAACAATTGCAACTGTATCGAAAAGAACAAAAATAGATCTGTTAACTACAAACTCAACATGTTTGAAAAGGGGTGCACCATGAATCAATGTCAAGAAAAGTGCTCTACAGGTAGTAAAGCAAGTCATCTAACGAGCAGTCCGGCTCACTGTGAATGCTCTGACCCACCAGGAAAGCCATCTTGTGGGCATACTGGCAAGGGGCAGGCACCCGTATAACACCCTGCAACAGAGGCATGTGGTACAGCGATTAACTAACCATCTGACAGACACGAGCAGCCACAGAAACTTTGAACCCTACCTGCCAGTTGTAGTACATGTGACAGAGCTTGTATGTGAGCCTCTGCATGTGGTCGGGCTTTAGGCCGCTGCTGTCGTACACCACGTTGTAGTGGGTAGGGGATACGCTCCCCATGCGCACTGCCTGGCTCACTATGAAGAAGTCATACCTAGGCAGTACATAAGGAGGTTTGTGGAAACATGTATGCGCACACGCACACACACACACACACACACACAGCATAACAGAACAGGTCCCATATCAGGCAGACACCAAAATGACCCCATTGCCCAATATGACTATAAACACACAATAACACCGGTGCTCCATTTAAAGCCCGGCATCAAAAAAATGGCTCTCTCACCACTCAGGGCGGGTCACTTCCATGTCCACCACCGTGCCTGGTGGAGGGTTAGCTAGCTTTCCATCCAAATGGGCAAAGAAGCGTGTGCTGATGCGCTTCTTCACCACCACTACAGAGAGCTTGGGTCTGGGTACAGGACGTGACATAACGTGAACAACATGGTGCAGGAAATCATAGGGCTCCCATGCGATGCAGGTATGAGCAACATGGCACAGAAAACAAAAGGGCTGCCATGCAATCAAGATGAGGCCTTCTGAGCAGTTTGTGTGCTCTTGTACAGCTTTGCAACCTTAAGGTGCAAAACCTTTAGCTTGGTGTGTAGATGTTATGAATCTGCTCACATAGCATTCACAGACACACCTGTAGTCTGAGCCCATGGCTTTCAGGCAGTCTAGGATTTGCGGCACCTCATAGTCCACCACGCTCTGGAGCATTCCGTCACCCACGCCATCCCGGTATATAACAATGCGAGCTGGCAGCCCATTGTTTGTCTTCTGCCACGCCACCAGGGCACCTGCCACCCATAACCACCAGAACATTCAGAGACACTGACTGATGGCATACCAGTAAGAGCAATAACAAAACACATTCATGACTAAAACATGTCATTTTAGCCCACAGAGCAGGTATGCTGCCATGTAACAGTTTACTGCACAAACAAAGCAATGACATGTGCTCCACATTCCTTACTTTATAAAATTCACAGCACTTCCTCTGAAAGTGTAAACATGAGCTCTTGCCTTCCAGCGCTCCCTTAAGGCTGTCCATGATCTCCTGTCCACGTCTTTGGAGGGCACACTTGGAGAACCAACTGCAAGGCAAACACAAGTCAATCTCTTGCCATTCCGCAAGCACGCACAAAAACAATCATCAGCTCCACTTTCTGTTGATTTCACTGTCTTTTTCTGGAACTAGTGGGGATAAAATTTACCCACAAAAACTGCAATGAAGGCACACTACGAGGAGCCACAGTCTGTAACAGGTACATACAGAGGAGTCAGGGAAGAGCTCATGGAAAGGCAGCAGACGCAGGCTCTCACCGAGACATTCCTGGGCTTAGACTGGCTACAAGGGCCCCAACAGAGCGTCTCCCTGCCAAGGTGTCGTGGTAACAATCAATGCCCACCACCATGAGCTGTCGGAGCTGCATGTGGGGTGGGATAAAAATAAAAATCAGGAGTCATGAGACAACGTAATACACACCATTTCCATTTAAACTAAGGTGGCTTACAATTTGAATACAATTAAAATGTTTTCCCTAAAGACAGATGAGTGTAAGCAGTTGACTATTACCCTAATGAACACCATTAATTCTCACCTGGAGGTCAACCTCAGGTCCTTAATGAACCTCCAGTCAATTGGCAAGGCATACAGCTACAACGATCTTGACCTTTCACAACTGTCCCTGCTATAAAAAGATTTCCACCCTCCAGTTCCCTACTCCCAGAACTGATACCTACCGGGATCTCCACACTCCACAGCTCGCCACCCATCTTGCAGTTCATCTGCAGGGCAATCTTGGTGGCTACAGCCATGAGAGTTTGGGGTCGGCTGATGGTGCGAGCCAGGACACACTGGCTTGGGGTGGGGCACTCTACACACAGATACTTCTTTATGCAGTCATACTTGTCTTTACGATTTGTGGGAAGAATACACACCACCTACGTGAGGAAACCACAGCAGCTTCTGTGACCAAATACAACGGCGAGTCAACAACAGAATTTCAGAGGAACCTCATTTTTACTCCTGACAAAGCTTCAGGCTCTCCTCACCAATTCTTCCAAATACTAAAACAGCAGCTATACCCCATGTCTTCCACCTAGGTCCCCATTGCTTGCAGCTCCACATTTTTCTCCTATGCGGCAATGAGAATTACCATCTGTGTTCCAGGGCCGACGTTCTGCTGTAGGGCTCTCAGCAGGCTCTCCTGTCGATCATCATATGCAATCCTGTAAGGGCCAGGACAGAGAAATGCTAAAGCAAGACCAACAAACTCCCATTGCAACATTTTATTTAGCAGTACACATTCACCATATGTAAAACTGTCAAAAGTAGAAACTGTCCATCACAGTGATCACAAAGTAGTGATTTATTTTAACCATATGGCACTATACATCAAACATCCACATACTGATACCTTGGTAGCATTGTGTACACTCACATAGTAGCTTGCTGCATATGGATGCCCAGCGGCTGTCCGACTCGGCCCAGGGTCTTAATCAGGGACTGGGCCTGCTCATATGTGCGTGATGTGTAGAACAGCAGCCAGTTCTGCAGAGGCTTGGCGTTAATGAGGGACAGACCTCTCATCTCCCTTGACCAGTCTGCAGCCCAGGGGCTGTAGTCATACTGGAAATGAAGTGAGAAATGTGTCCATCACTCTGGCACATGAACACAACCAATTTTGTCAGGGTCACAGTTCAACCATAAACTTGTCCAGTTACAGAGCTAAGTAACCATGGTAACCATCTGCTACAGGTAAACACTTCCATTACAGACACTGCAATTAGGGCCACTTCTATTCACAAAATTCAATCCCATTATTAGTCCATTTCAATAAACTTTTGTCAGAATCCATGAGTATGAGGAGAGTGACATTCCTACAGCTACCCAAGTATCACAGCCTCCAGCTGTGCAGGGCTTTGTGGGAAACCTAAGCATTGTCCAGCCCACCGCAGCTTACCGTCCTAGTGCCCTGCATGATCCTCTCAGCCGGCAGCACTCTGGCCTGCAGAGACAGCAGCTTATTGTCGAAGCTCAATCCCCACTTGTTGAGCTCCTCCTGAGCCTCTGTGCTTCTGTAAACAAGAAGGCTGTAGATTCATTGTCACAAACACACTAACTGGCATTTTGGCTACAGCATGCCCAGACACTGCTGAACCCCTCCTGACCCTCACACCTGTAGATGTTGTTGATGAACCTGTCCAGGCGACTCTCTCGCTGCTCTGGTGTCAGTCTTGTGTACGAAGCCAGATCCTTCATGACATTGTAGTCTGAGCGCATCTTCTCTGTCAGACCTGTGATGAAGCAAATGTGATGGAAGACAGAAATGGGAGGAATGTTGGAAATGTGGGGAATGGCTAAGCTGTGGCTGCAGTACCTGTCATGTAGCAGAACTCTGGAATAAGCAGGGCTGGGCCAGGGATGGGCTGACCCGGGGGGACCTTCCTCTTCACATTGCTAACCAGCAAGGCTTGCTTATCATCTGTAATTTCCAGCCCATATTGCTGCAAGGAAGTGGTGATCCTCAGTCACACAACCCCCAAAATATTGCTATACTTAAGAGTTATAACAGTTAAAGCAAAAAGTCTGGTGCATCATAAACCTTGAGTTTATGGTAAACCGTCAAAGAATCTCTCCTGGGATGTGAACCTACAACAGCTTTGTACACACACACACACACACACACACACACACACACACACACCATCCTGTAGTAGTCCCTGAATGAGATGTCAGCGTCACCCTTCTTGAAGGTGTTGGTGGGTGTCTGATCCCATGCAATGTCATCGATCCGGTACATTTTGTTGTTGTACCTTTTAGAGAGAGTACAAGAGTCAGGTACGCTGAACATCTTACCTGCAGACTGACCACTGATTTAGTTATACCAGACCCAATTTAAACCATTCCAACAATTAATAAACAAAACCATGGACAGAGAAACAGATCTTCAGAGCAAATCTGGTAACTAAAGGTCAGTGGTTTAAGCTAAAGAGAATGAATAGCACTTTCAAAACACTTAGTGCTTGAAAGGATGTTAAGATTCTTGCAAGTCTGTGTCTCATCTATGAGCGTGTGCACACACGTGCATTTATTCATTTAGCAGACACCTTTGTCCAAAGTGACTTACAATGAATAATAGTACAAGTGCATGTCACAAACGAGGTCAAACAGTATCAGAAAATCTAACTAATAGTAACTGCTGTCCTGATCTGTCCTGATTTACAAATGAACAGCCTTGCAACAATACAGTGAATGGAAACGAACGAAAAAGAGGTGCTAAGATGCTCTTGACGTGATGTCTTCATTGTCCCTGTCCACATTTTGCAAGCAACCGAAGTCCTCAACACATACACTTTTAAAACAGTACAAAGGATTTCAAATTATTGGTGAAATCCTTTGTACTCCCAATGCCCCCATTTCAGGTGAAGCAGTAGTTAGATGGTCCCATCAGGGCATAGCTATGTCAAAAAGTGTGAAAGGGGCCACGAAGCCCATCCGACACCAACCCTAGGTGGTCGCACACATCCATCCACGGGGGCCTTACTTGGTGAGCACAGAGAGGCCGACCAGCTCCTTGGTGCAAATTTCAGCGAAGCGATGCGGCCCGTGCTGCTGGCGTATGGTGCCCATGAAGCTGAGCACGGTCTCACTGCGCAGCACTTTGTGGCTCACATCCATGGAGAGCATAATGCTTGACTCATACTGCAGGATGGTGGTGGTGAAGCCAGGCCATACGGTAATCCTGCCAAAATGCACACGTGCATGCACAGTCCTTGTAACACTATAAATGGACAACACAGTAGACCACCAGAGCCAGACCAAGCACTCACCTGTGCTGGGGGATGTTCAGTGGGTCTTGGGGATTGTAGTAGTGACGGCCTATCTGCTGCATGTTCAGTATTCTCAGGATCCTGAAAGACAGGATCAGTCTGCTCTGCAAACATCATCACTTCCAAAGAAAACTACTCACAGCCCTTACTGTCATAGCCTTTCATTAGTTTTTTGCTACAATGGTTTAATGAATCAATACTATTTTTTGAATTTATAACACTTCTTTGAAACTACATTTTTCAACATGTTAGACATACACCTGTATCTGAATTTTTAAAATCTTACATTAGGGAGAACTGGTTAAGTACTCTGATGGGCTCAGAATTATTTCTCCCCATTTAAAACAATGGAAATAGTGCACATAAATAATTTCAGTTTACACTGGGTTTTTAAAACATTTTAACAGGGTGAAAGGAACTCAATGACATGGTCAATGCTCAGGCAGTCTCAGTCAAAACCCCAGGCCAGAGAGAGAAGGAACATTCCATCCTGCAAACAAATTCTGCTTCATCTCTTACAATTTCTAGGCAAGCCAACCTCCTGAAGATGATGTTGTAGAACTGGAGACAGACTGGGGAAGTGGGTGGGAGCTCATTGGTCAGGGTCACTGTCACCTTCACCTTCTCACCATGCCTGGTCTCACTGAAGACGACTGTTTCCTGTGTGGCACAAGGGTGGTAAAATCGCTTCAGCGATGTCAGAATTGTAGTACACTCTCCCATGCTGCTCTCTGCACTGCATAATCCACAGGCAGCAGAGATGGCACTTCTCTTTTAGGAAGGGGTATATATAGTCTAACTGTTGGTTTTACCTAAGTGTTGAGTTGACCATTCATTGTCATCTATGGGGAGCTGAGTGTTGACTCCCAACCTTGTGTCAGCCACTCTGAGCAGTGCATTTGACACAGTGCTCAAAGTTCAATCAAATTCAGCTTGGGCCCAGAAGTTCATAGCTTGTATCAAAAACTTTCAAGTTGTACAAAACAATATTAAAAACCTACCACAATCCTGGGGAAAAGGCGACTGCTTGGCAATATATCAGCAGTCAGCAATTTCAGTTTAGGGCAAATTGCTTGTATATCCAAAATATGCAATACGTAGGTTAGCTTGGCAACAAAATGTGCAGATAACATCTGAGAGCTTGATGAAGCAGCAGTGCTCAACAAAGGTAATCATGTGCAAGAGCAGAGCACCGATGCTGACCTCAGGGCAACACTGAATGCTGAAGTGTGAAAGTAGCCCAAGACAGAGAACAGAGCATGGTAAAATGGGAGGCATTCTTACCTGCTGAGGGAGTCGATGGGGCAGGATGAGGATGGCTCCATCGAAAGTTCGAGCTGTCCCCAGCATTTCCTCGTGCTGGAAAAGCAGAGCAGATCGCAGCCTCCGAGCCTCCATTGGCGGGTTAAAGTCCACATGGTACTGGAAAAGGACCCAGTCCGGACGCGACAAGATGCGGAAGAAGTTAGCTCTCAGCTCAATAACAGACCCGGAAACACCTGGAGGGGTGGGGGAGAGGAGGGGCGAGATTGAAGACACATGCACTCAGTTCTGAGCTCTGAAAAAGTCCATTTGTGGAACACTTAACCGCAATGCAACTACTTCGTGTCCAAATAACCATATTCTCAATGAATAACAAGGCAATGTAGTTCCCGTTAGCCTAAAAACCTTTGTTTTTCTCTCAACCTGACCAATCAAAAATCAGTGTGGTCTTTATTTTTAATGATTCATATACATTCATGACTAACTAAATGTCAATTTGGAAGTGCCATTTGTCAAGATCTCTTCAATATCCTCCAAATTAAGGAACTTGGACGGCCTGCGTTTTAAGTCTTGCTGATTTTTTTTTTTTTTTTTTTTTTATTAACACCTTCCTCACAGGGCCCCTGATGCAAGGTAAGATCAGCTAAATTATTTATTAATTAATTATTGTAAAGGAGAAAAAAAAACCCCACACACATCTGGACCTACACTTAGCTATTTCAAGTTGTAGTTGCCACGGTTACCGTGAAACTGACAAAATTAAACAATGTGCTGTATGGTTGGAGGTGTGTTTACCTCTTCAGCGTTATCCATCAATTCTTTCAAAAATTACCTGCATTCAGTCACAGCTTATACCTTTCACAAGTGGTCTTGCTACAATTGTACATTTATGAGATCCCTGGGGTGTGAGAGCAGGGACATTACTGTCGCTCAGAGGACACTTCAGGATTTTAAACTGTCACTATTCATCCTCTCACTTTCCTCATTCTACATTTTACGCTCGTTTTATTCTCAACTTGTAAAAATGTACACAATTACATTTTTAAGGAATATACACTCAAAATTAAAGGAACACTTTTTAATCAGAGTATAACATCAAGTCATTAAACTTCTGGGATATTGATCTGGTCAGTTAAGTAGCTGAAGGGGCTGTTAATTAGTTTCAGCTGCTTTGGTGTTAATGAAATTAACAACAGGTGCACTAGATGGGAAACAATGAGACAACCCCCAAAACAGGAATGGTTTTACAGATGGAGGCCACTGACATTTTTTCTCTCCTCATCTTTTCCGACTGTTTTTCACTTGTTTTGCATTTGGCTAAGGTCAGTGTCCCTACCGGTAACATGAGGTGATATCTGGACACTATAGAGGTTGCACAGGCACTCTAACTCCTTCAGGATGGCACATCAATGTGTGTCATTGTGCTGGGAGACACAGAAAACTTTTGGCAGTCTCAAGAGCATGAAGAAGATTCCAGGACACAGGCAGTTACTCTAGGAGACCTGAACAGGGCCATGGAAGGTCCCTAACCCCAGCGTCAGTTGAAATGATGCAATACGGTGGCTGCGATTTTGTTTCCTCCCGCTCTGTAGTTCATTGACTCTCAAGCTTTGTATTCACGTTTTCAGCTGCTGGGAGTGTGTGGGATGACACGCTCTGTAGTTGGCCAAGCCTCAAGCTTTATACATTTTGTTTTATCATGTTAAATTTACTGTAATAAGTCATCCATATTTCTTAATCTATTTTTTTAGCATTTTTATCTGATCCTACAAATCTCAGTCTAATGAGCATAAGTTTTATGCTCAGAAATATTTGGGCAAGTATGCGATTATTCAGACTAGTAAAACCTTTGAACCACTAGTGCTTTGAAAAACTGTGCACGCTACACCCATCAACAAGACCAGTATTTATCCTTTTATTTATCCTATATATCCTTTGTGCAAGAAGGAACAGGATGAGCACTGCCAGAACACTACAAAATGACCTCCAGCAGGCCACTGGTGAGAATGTCTCAGACCAAACAATCAGAAACACATTTCATGAGGGCAGCCTGAGGGCCTGACATCCTCTGCCCGGCCCCGTGGACCTCGACTGGCATTTACGAGAGAACACCAGAGTTGGCAGGTCAATCACAGGCACCCTGTGCTTTTCACAGATAAGTGCAGGGTCACCCTGAGCACGTGACAAACGTGAAAGGGTCTGGAGAACGTTATGCTGCCTGTAACATCGTTTACACCAAGCCTGACCGGTTTGGTGGTGGGTCAGTGATGGTCTGGGGAAGCATATCCATGGAGGAACACAGATCTCTACAGGCTGGACAACCGCACCCTGACTGCCATTAGGTATCGGGATGAAATCCTTGGACCCATTGTCAGACCCTACGCTGGTGCAGTGCATCCTGGGTTCCTTCTGGTGCACCACAATGCCTGGCCTCATATGGCAAAAATATGCAGGCAGTTCCTGGAGGATGAGGGAATTGATACCATTGACCCCCATGCTCGCCTGACCCAAATCCACTAGAACACCTCTGGAACATGTTTTGGTCCATCTGATGCTACCAGGTTGCACCTCAGACTGTCCAGGTTTTCAGTGATGCCCTGGACCAGATCTGGGAAGAGATACCCCAGGACACTATCGGCCGTCTCAGTAGGAGCATGCCCTGACATTGTCAAGCATGCGTACAAGCACATGGGAGCCATACAAACCGAGTACCATTTTGAGCTGCTGCAATGAAATTTCAGCAAAATGGACTAACCTACCGCATCATATTTTAACTGTGATTTGAGGTGTCTTTGAATTCAGCCCTCTGTAGGTTGACAATTTTCATTTCCGTCAAACGATGTGGCATCCTCTTGTTCCTAACACATTACCCAGTCCAGATCAGTATAGATATCCAGCATGATTATTTTTCCCATTGAGATCTGATGCGTTTTCAAAGTGTTCCTTTAATTTTGAGCAGTGCATATAGAGGTGTGAATCCAGGTCAAAGTCACAATTTCTGTAACAAACATTCATAATGCAGTCTCCACCCACCGATAACTGGTTAATGAATCATGTTTTCCAAATGTCCTCAACACAAACACTCGTCTTGCTCTCCATTACCTGTGACCCTTACCTGTTTTGGACTCTCTCACATGCTCCATGGTCTGCCTCGTGTTCACACCAACATCGTAGAAGTCCCGCCGACGGCCACCACGCTCACCAATCTTCACTTGACGGAAGCCTGCAGATATCTGGACGACAGCTTCAGGGGACAGAAGGGGAGATGCATGCATGAGTGTTGCATCAAAAATGAGCTGATCACACATGAACATTGTAAACCTAAATATATGAACATCAACCCTATGTTTCAGTTTGGTGCCATCTACTGCCTCAATCTATAACGAAAACTTCAGTTTACTCAATTTTTGCAAAGGACAAAAATTTTAATTTAGAGTTGTATTGGTTATTTCTGTGCCGTTTCCATGCATTTCTCCCTAGTGGCAGATTATCTATGAACTATGACTCAATGCGTTGAACCCCCCCCCCCATTTTTCTTGCAAAATCTGACACTCAACATTTGTTTTTCTCTTAGCAATACTTCCACAATTCATAGCGTGTTAACTGCAAGCATGGGGGGCGGGGGGGAAATCCACATGGAGTGGATTTTTGATGAAGTGGATTTTCATATGACGGAATTTTCATTTGTTCAATTCCAATTCGCTACTATTTTGCAGGCCGGATCAAAACTTCCACTGGGGCAGTTGTGGCACATGGGCCGTATGTTTGACAGCCTTGCTATAAATGCAGAATCGGAGCAAAAAATGCCTGGACAATTAGGCATGGTATTCAATTCAAACCAGTACTTTGCTGTATTCAAATTTCAATTAATAAACAAACAGCTGCCAATGACAAAATATTTAATCGGGAGTACAGACGAAATGGTATGAAAATTTCTCTCTACAATTAAACTGACCAAAACGATCATGCTTATCAGTATGATCACAGTTGTGGTACTGTTAACATGTTGAGAATGTTAAAAAAAAAAAAAAACCCATTATAAAACCCAAAATATGACACTTTAGACCTTCAATCTTCTTAGAAAGCTGAAATCTCCACAGCACTGTCACTGCCTACCCCTATGTTTTCACTGACAAAATAAACGTTGCATGCTACAGCTGCATCTAGAAGAGTTGGCAGTGTTGGTTGACGCTCAACAGTATTTGACCCTTTCGCAGGGAAATTTTCTAAATGCTGTAATCAACCACTGTTTGAATGATATTTTAAATGTGAAAATTTAATACTAACCGTTGGAAATTTTAGTGTGAAACTGGTAAATTTCATCCCTAATCTCTTAAATCCCCGCTCCTGATTAACAAGAAATGTATAAAAAAAAAAAAAAAAATGAAAAAAATATACCATACTTTAAAAAGTCTGTCATGCCTATAAAATTAATGACTAAAGCTTGAAATGTTCAGGATTGAAACAGTGATTATGGGGGCGGTCATTTGAGATTAAAAAGGTTCAATAAAGAGCAACTGTCTGAAACAAAAACCTACACCCACTGAAGTCCTCCAGGACTGTGATTGAGAACCCTTGACTTGGGGGGGGGGGGGGGGGGTTTAGAGGGGGGCAACGGGTTAAGGCGGACCCGACGTACGGCGTT
>JABJVR010006788.1:0-12134 GCA_025773905.1 Chitala chitala
TATATATACACACACAGTACAGTTATACTGTATATTTAACATTAAACTGTAGTAGGTGTTGAAGCAAATGCTTTTAACCCTAATGTTAATTTACCAATATATGAGTTGTTACTGACATGCCAAAAAATTATTAACACTACAGAAAACCAGTTTATAATACATTTCCCTAATTGGATATATCAGCAAGTGTGTTGTGACCGATGGCAAGTAAAGCAGTAGAGCAAGCGATGGATAACTTTGGAATGTTTTCAATACATATGAACATTTAACATGGCATCAGTCAAAGACATATAACCGTTTCACCTTAGCCCTTACTTAAGCCATGATACCAGTTATTCTAGTTGTTTAGTTGGTTCTAAATAACTTAAATTGGACTCAATAAACTGCTTTTTAATACCTCTTTCAGCAGAAAAAGAATGGAAATGTGCAAGAAACACCAGAGTAACAATGCATCAATATCACGGGTGGTGTGTATGCTGGAGACATTATGAAATTTGTGACTTTATTACAGCTGCAATTTCTTCAGAAATACGCATTGTTTTTACGTTTCGATGTTGTTCAGGCCTGACTTTATCGCAATCTCCACTGTACACTTAATGTTGAGTAAACTAATTACAAATGTCAGGAGGTAACATCGTGAGCAATGATGGGACTGTGGCCAGTGGCATGTAGATGACATGAAACGCTTAAGCCCTAACAGATCTGAACAACAATAACGGCAGCACCTGTGGAGCAGGCAGAGTAACTGAAGGGCTTTATATCTTAACAATTTATGCATTATAATTCCACTTTAAATATTAAATTGTCAAATAAACCACAATGAGTGGTATTAAGAAGATGACAGGAAACAGAATTTATTTACACTGAAAACACACAGTACAAATTACAGAGCTGTTCATACTGAGAGTATGTAATTATTCGCATTGGATGCTATTTAAATTTAGACACATTTCAAAAGTTTCTTTAAGACCTTGATGAAGATAATCATGAAGTTCAAATTGTAATTTAGGAATTTAGTGGAAATCTTAAAGGATAATTTCTTTTTTGTAAAGCATGATTTTTAGAATGTACCTATACTGCAAGATTTTCTTTTGGTAGCATTTCTAGAAATTAAACCTTTAAAATATTGTTTTTATACATTATTATATCAATGAAAGACAAGTACAACAACGGAGAATGTGAATATTATTTCATCACAATAACTTGTCTTCTGGTGGTAATGGTAGTCAACAAGCAAATGATGAAAGAAGGAAAATATATTTGATAACTTTAAGAAAATTATACAATTATTCACAGTTGGAAATGTCATGGTTGCAAATGTATTGTAATATGTTTTACAAGTGAGACCTATTATATTATATTGATCTGTATATTGCTGAGCTCTACCAAGTAATACAGCAAATGGAACAATCTGATTTGGAATTAAGAGCTGGTTTCAACAGTGTTACTTTGTTTTCACTGTGTGTGCGCGTGCGTGCGTACGTGTGTATTACTGAGCTGAATATACATATAAGGCTAATTCATTGTTCTAATGTATTGCCATTACATTTTTACATGTTTTAATGTTACTTGTTTCATAGTCTTCTTTTGTGTGCCGTTCTGACATATATACCTGTACATAATAGCAATTTAAAATGGCCATAATGTGTTTTGCAGAACTTTAAGGGGAGTGTGTTAACTTTATTTTATATGTTTACCATGGAAACTAAGGATGGGAAACTGGTGTAGAGAAAAGTAATAAATATTTGTTTTTTCAAAAGGAGCCTGTCTGTGCTGAAGTTCACATATAAGGCCTGGATGTTGTCAAAAACATGCACTAAATAATTACTAAGTAATAAACAAGTATTATATAAACCAGATTTGTTAGAAGGCATAAAATCATTAAAATGTGCTGAAGTGTGAAACATTTTTTACACGTCAGTATGAGTAACGATAAAATTCCATTATGGCCAATTTGAAACTAGTGGAATGTTTCTTTTTTTATTTTTTTTGTAATTCTTCCAGAATAGCTATTGTTTTGGAAGAAGACACCATTTATTGAAGTGTGGGTGACATGAATATACAAGTTAAAATTTTTTGACACAGTATGTATAAATACATTAGTAGGATCTACTTTGTAATATATTTAGAGAAAATTAATAAAATATTAATTGTATTACCCATTTGTATTTGCTGCGCCCACTCTCTGACATGGATTTAGCCTTTGACCCAGTGATGTCGGTGCAGTACCTCTAGTTCTGCTTCCCCATGTAAATAAAGCAATTCTAGATGCAACAGTAAAGATAACTGATATAAATTGAAATGCCTTCTTGATACAGTGATTTATAGTGTGACAGTTTTTACTGCTTTTGCAATTAAATCATTCTGTGCAAAGATAAATAATAATGCATTAGCATGAATGCATTCAGTGTATTGTAACCTCAGGTACATACTGTACATTGACAAATATCCTTCCTCTTACCCTTGTGCTGCCCTGCCTTTTTCAGGCATATGGGCAGGGACACCTCGTAAACCTCAGTATTCTGCAATGCTTATGACTATATCACACTATGCTATTCCTACTCTAGCATTGACAATATAGGATTATTGCAATCAGCATCAGACCAAGAAACTGAATGTCTTATACCCACTCCTTCAACTATATCACATTATTATTATTATTATTGTTTTTTTTTTTTTTTTTACAAATTTGAATACTTGTTTCAGTTCAACATAAAGTACTGACTGAAGTCCAAGCCCTTTGGTAAGAGTTTACTGATTTCTCCTGGTAGTAAAGTAACATTAAATGCATTGTATATCTGCTATTTATTTCACACATTAGAAGACATATTGCTTGTTCTTTCTACGTTTCAAAACACGTTTTATGGTGAATGCTCCATCTCTCTCAGATGTTTTGGAAGCTCTTACCTCAGAAGACCATCATGCTAAGCAGCCACTTGTATAGCTGGTCACCAAACACCATTTTGAGCAGCTTGAGCTTTAGTAACTCATGACCACTGACAGTTGTTCACATATTTTTTGAAAACTGTGCCAAGTATGAAAGAGTTGAAAGCTAATTACCGATGGGCATGGCACACAGAGGCAGCACCAACCCGCTGACAGGGAATGTCTTGTCCATGTCTTCAGATCACAAGGAACCAGCCATTTAAGCAAATTTAGACATGCTGCTTGAATGAAAATATTTAGTGCACAATTACAAGTGTCTGCATTGACAAGATGTCAACTAAAAATGTATTAATTTTTATATAGTCATTCTCTCCAGGAAGGGCTGTCTGTGTTACTCTTTGGGTGTTGTCACTCAGTTGTCTGTTTATGTTATGTGTGCTTTTTTGCGGTATGTATGATTAGAACTGGTCTAAGTTAAATAAACTTGCTCTTGTAGGTCCTGTTAGAGAGGAAAAATCAATTACAGTTTATGCGACTAGGACTGAACTGCACAGCAAAACAAGCATGTCGATGTTTTCATGGTGTTTGGAGGGAAAAGCACACTGGTACTGGTAGATAGATTGCTCTAGAGTGCAGGTTTCTTTTGATCGCATCAGTGGGAGGCCACTGCGGGGGCTGAAGGACACCCCAGGGTCTTGTTGGTAGGAAGTTTTAAATGGTCAAAAACAGACAGTTAGACAGTAGTCTAAGAGCAGTAAACTGGCTCGAGGTGTTAACTCAAAAAACCATCTTCACAGCAGCAGTAAAACAGTTGTTCAGTGGCCGCCTCTGTTTGGCTTCATTTAGGGAATCTCGAGATATATGGTGGACCAAATGCAGAAACCAGAAATGTGCTTTCTTACCTTTTGTCTTTTTTCATGGAAATACCCCACTAATGATACCTGTAAGAAATAACACTTGTTTTTGTCCTGAATCTTACAGACTACATGTCGAGGATGACGTTCCCTCTTTGTAAACGTTTGCCAAAGCATTCTCTTTGGCACTTTCACATCCGGTGCTCCTCTGAATGGTACTGCCAGCATCTTGTTTGCTCAGTGCTGATTTTTTTCCCCTTGCGCTACGTAAATGCCCACCTTCCCTGCAAAGATGAAAGTGTTCCCATCTTGCTCTTGTGTTTTTGTCCTGAGACTCAGTCCAGGAGTAATCTATCCCTTATCGATCCTTTTGGTGTAGCACCCACAGAGGGCAGAGTCAGCATTAAGCTTTCCAATCTCTCTGAGCACACTGTTCCCCTCACCGTTTTCTCTGCACTAAAAAGAACTGTAATATAGTATGTGTCTCTGTACAGTACATGTCGATTTTTTTCTTCTGCTATTTTAAGCTGTGTGGGTGGCTCTGCTTGTCATCATGATAGGAAGAATGTGTGACCAGGACATAATGCACACCTGTAATGTCTTAATTCACTGTTATCGCGGACCAAAGAAAGTGAATGCAGACAGAGTGGCAGCGGTGTGCAGTTCACACCTGAGTATGTGAATGCATAATATTTAGCTGCAGGATGGTGGCAAAACCCAAAACACAGGTTTACCTGCAGAGGTGCTTAATGTGATGCAGCAAATACTGTAGTTTGGCCATATGGAAACCTTTACTGATTGTACAGACAGGTACACATTTAGGTAAACAGACGACGTCACTTTTTGATTTGTATTCAGAAATCACAGTGTTCCACTTCATTTCTTTTTCTTGATGGTGGGGTGGGGGCTCACAGATTTTCACCACCGTGATAGGCGAGGCCTCGCTAGGCAAGAGGTTGTGTTACATCACTGGCTCCACTGACTGTTTTCAGTGATAAGTGTGCTAAACGCTTCAGTGCTGCTATATATGGAGAACAATAGTTGTTAAAAATGTGTTTAATCCAAACTCAGGGCAAACATAATAATAATAATAATAAAACCTATTATTATTGTTGTTGTTGTTCTGACTTACCACATCAGTGACAGTAATATTGAATTTAGTACTTAAGTAAATGGAAAGCTTAAAGAAATAATTTTCAGTATATATTATAAAAACACTACAACATTTTGTGAATATTGTATTTTTTCTAAGTCAGCATTTTATTTCATTATAAACCATTACCAGCCAGCAATTTCCACACATACGTGTACTATTCACAGAAGTCATTTCCAGTCCAAGCCATTGACGTGTCACATAACCAATACTGTATGTCTGTAAGCACAGGCAAAATTATATTGACCCTTCGACCAGTCAGCCATGTTTTTGTAGCTCATTTTTACAACTTAATTTTTTTTTTACTTATACACAAGTATATACAGTAGATAAATGCAACAATGTATACACCCCTCTGCCATGCACCATGCGCTTGTTATCCCAGCACCAGCTCCAGACCACCTCCCCGGCTGTGACCAGGAACTCAGCTCCCTAATTAACTAGGGAAACATCTGCTGATTTCAATTAGGCCTAGATCAATCTGCCATGTTAGCTTGAGCGTGGACATGGTGGGCATTGGCAAACACAAGTCCACACCCCTGCCAGTCAGAGTCCAGTCACTGCCAGCTTCTGTGTCAGACCACTAGGAGAATGAAGCTGGTCTGCAGCAAAAGGAGGTCCTTGCTTTCTTGTGAATCTCATAATAAGATCAGCACCACAAAGATCCGGAATCATGCTCTTCAACCCGTGTCCTCTTCACAGCACAGACAATGTGTTACTTTATTGCTGAATTTTTACAGTTCTGCTTGTAGGTTTACATACCCTTTGCACATATCTGGCACAAAATTTGTGTAATTCTAGTTATTTTTCTGATTAATATGTTTATTTATGTGATTAAAAATAGTTTTATCTGTGTACTACTGCTAAACAATAAACGTGTTTCATACGATAATTTTATCAGAATGGTGGACATCTTATGAATTCTGCCAGAGGTATGTAAACAATGGAAACGTTTATTTTTATGGAAACTGTTATTTTTCTGAATGATTAAGATAAAGTCTAGAGTTTTAGGAGATCTGTTCTTACTTAAAATATTTCAAAATCATAATATTTAAAAATATCATCCTTTATTACGTTTTCATAAATACTGTTCGGTTCTCCTTTGTGTACTGTGCCTGTCCTACTCTCCTGGACACTTCTGCCTTTGTTCACAGATAGAGGTCAGTGGAAAGTCTACAGTCACTTAAGGACAGATTGAGTTAATGGAGATAATGGGGAATGGGGGCTTAATTGAATGGGAGCCTGGGTCGGATTGACTCTGCAGCCTCAAAGCCCAGTGTAAAAGTTCAGAGGCACTCATTTATTGCAGTGATGGCTGCTTTGGTGCTCGATCTCTTCAGCATTGCAGTCAGGCCCGATCAGACACGAACCTTCACAGACTCTTCTGAGATCTCTCTCACACCTTGCCTATTTAGGTCATCTGCTGATAGACATAAGTATGCTATATGCACAATTCGTAGTATTTATTTTAAAGCCATATATAAAAACCACATTTACAAACCCTGTCACCTGTCTTTATTGGTTACTGTCAATTTTGCAATGACGAAACTTATCCTGTATGATAAAATGGTCATGTTTTTACCTTATTTCAATGTTTTTTGTTTTTTTTTATTTTTTTTTTTTTGCAAACGCTGAAGTGGTCAGAAGACAAATTCAGTTCAGCAGAGCTCTGCAGGGAATTGATTGAATCAGCACCAACTGTCACAGTTAAAAAGAAAAAACTTTTAAAATAAAGAGCAAGGTACTGTTTGCTTTTGAATTTTTTTAATGACTTAGTCCATAAGGGCAGTGGCTTTTAACTCATAATATAATTTACTGTTTCGTCAGTGACCCACTTCTGAATGCATCACTGCACCTGCGTGTCAAATGACAATTTACATCAGAAAGGCCAACAACTTTATGCACCTGTACATAACAGACTATTTTTGTACAGTGTTGTCAACATCAATTGTTTTATTTTACCTATTTTGCTCTGTACAACCAAAATAGAAAATTGTGTAATAATGAAAGATGTATTTAAGAAAGAAAATAACATACTTGTATTTAATTGTATATATTGAGCCTGGTGGCAATAAAAAAAATATAGTGACTTCTAAATAGTATAAAAAAAGATTTTGAAAAGTATTTAAAAAAAAAAATGAAGATACATGTTTCTCTCTCCCCTCCCTGACCCTACATTTAACTGTGAAATGTGCTGTTTGAAATAAAAGCTGAAGACACGGATAACAGCAGTGAGGACAGTGCAGCGTGTGTGCCTCGTTCTGCCACCCTCCACCTCAGCTTTCTTTCTGTCCATATCCTGATATCCATCTCTCTGAGGTCACCTGTTAAATGTTCTTTCCACTTGCTTTCCGGTATCATACATCTTTTCTATTTTCTTTTCAGAAAAACAATCTGTTCTGGAGCTTTTTTTTATCTTAAATTGTTTCAAGGGAACAGAAAAAGACAACCTTTGTCTTAAAGTGTTTAAAAACTACTTTTTCTGTCTAGCTCTATTCTGTCTAACAGCGCTGTGTAATGGAAGTCCTCTCAGCCTGGTAGGTCTAAAAGTGTGCTTTTTCAACGTTGTTAAACACATACCTGTAGTGGTCTGCTTCAAATGAGAAGGTGTCGGTTCTGAACACTCGCTTTTTGTGCTGGCTCCAAGTAAGCCCAATGATGCTACCAATATGAATGAAGCCACACTGCACAGGCATCTGAGATCCTTACTCCTAAAGAAAGTCACAGCAATGATACTGGTGAACCTCCATGCTCTCTGTCAGGTACTTTATTATAAGTCATATTTTTAAACTGCTGTATCAGCAGGAAAAGGACGTTGGTTACGTCCTGATATAATAATGTATAAAAACAGTTTGGGAACATTCTTCTTCTAATCTCTAAGATAAGTAACAAGCCATTGGCTGGGAATATCTTGAGTGTGTATAAAAATACATTTTTTTTTTACTTACCTGACGGTAGGATGGATTTTGTATAATATGATATGAATAATATGAATTTCATTTCTCCAGAACGGCCCTTTGGTCAATACAGGCAGAATTAATCTGAGCCATTTAAACAGATACTGCAGGCACGGTACAAATTGCATAGTCTTTACTATTTCTAATGGGGTTTTAACAAGTGTCTTGGGCAAATATTGCTCCTGCTTTTAATAAACCAGCTACCACTTCAGGGTGATCTTTGCTGTTTTCCTGTAAGGTTTTCAGAATTGCAAGTCGTCTTTGGAGAATATGCAGGTGTATTTGTAAATGGAAAGAGCTTTGAACAGCGCACCCTCCTGAAGAATCACCTGGTCACAAGAATCAAGATAAATACTCTGTCCAAACCTTCAGAAAGTAGGTCAATGTTTTCTGCACAGGTGACTAACCAAACCTCTCTCTAAATTGAGGTGATGTGCTGTTTTGCACATTTGGTTCAAACATGCACACGTTGTGACAGGTGTTCAAATTTTCTACAGAATTACTCCTAGACAATAAAGAAACAAGGAGAGGTGAAAGAATTCAATTCAGTCAAGTTTATTTTCATAGTATACATACCAATACATAGTTGCCCCAAATGCTAATTTCCATTACATTTTAATAGTTCCTGACAGAAATACTATATTTTGTATGCAGCAAAAATATTTATAATTATATATAATTAATGCTATGCACCTGAATGCTGTATATTTTTATGAAACTTTTATTTACATATATTATTCACTTTACAGTGTTATTAGGTGCTGTTGTTGCTTACATCTGCTTTAATAGGGTCCAGGTTTACTTCATCACCACAGTTTTGCCGTACACGCCATCACACGTGGTATATAGATGCCTGTCAATAATAATAGCATTCTTACTCATAATATTATGGTCAGTATCCTCTCATGCAGGCTCTGATTAAGCAGATTTTCAGTGATGTACAAACAGCAAGGTTCCGTGTGAGTGGTGTGATCCAAAGCATGTTGCAGACAGGTCACTTGCATATTGAAACACAGCTCAGATTCACTGGGATGTCCAGCCAGCATGTGACAGGCTGCAGAAGGAAGCCAAACTCTAGATGCATGCAGGTTCATTATAACCTATGCTTCTGCATAACATCCACACACAGCCTTTCAGCCATTCACAATGTGAATAACCCCTGCAACCACAGTATTGCACAGGTCTTGCGCATTTCAGCAGTGCCGTAATGACGTTCATGTTAAGTGCCTTCATGTTAATGTAGCAGTTGAGATTAACAGGAAAGGCAGTATGTTACAATGATGACAGCAGCAATTATGACAAGGACAAAAAAATATTAGTGAAAATGGCATTGAAATTATTACCAGTGAAGATCACAGATGTGAAAACGCCACCCACACTAATCACTGTAAAAGCACATCGTTCTTTTTAAGATGACCTTTTTGACCATCAACATTAACATGCCTCTTCCTTGAGTATCCTGTCCACCTACCCTCAGTACGGCAGCCCCACTCCACCAACATAAAACACCCTCTTCATTTTCAAATGCATGCAGAAATTCCTGTGTTTCTCCATAATCTCAGCTTCTGAGAAAATTTACAGGAATGTAAATACCTTTTAAGCCTCGAGCACAATGGCATCTCACTTCTGGTAAAACTCTACAGGTCTCTCCTTTGCTCAGGCTAACAGAGGTGTTTATCCACACTTGGAATGCTCATCTGATGACATGTCCCCATGCGCGCAGTGGTGAAAACGAGTGCCAAGTATTTTTCATTCAGTTAAATAAATCCACAACCACTAAGGATTTGAGAGACACTAGTTTAGCATCAGCTACAACAAAGAGCATTTTCATATTTATGTTATTGTAGAGGCACTGCTAAGGTGTAATGGTACAGCGATTATGCTACTAAACCCATCTCCACCTCTAGGAATACTGTACTCCTGATTGGTGCTCACAATTATCTCACCTGCACAGGGCTTTTCCACTTAAACCCAATCTGACACACTGAGTTGATAAATAATTAAGTTTTCCCCTTACTGATTTGTAGGCTTGCAGCAAACCGCAGCTGAAATATGCACTCCAGCATCCTGTGAAGTGTGTAAACGGATGCATCTAGCACTCCAAAGCTAAGTGCATGCTGTCGAGCTGCCAATCTGCTGGGCTGATAGAGACAGCACACCTCTGAGTAATGCAGGTCACCACTTGCTTATCAGCGCAACGTGCATGAGAAGGCTGTTCCGCTAATTAACACCGAACCTGTGGCCAGCGCTCAGCAGTCCATAACAAGCATTCCATGGCTCACAATCAAGCAGAAAGTGCTGATTGGCGACACTTGTCCAACACGCTGCCGTCACGCTGATTACTACTCAGGGAAAGGGTCAAATGGGTTAATCTTTGACGCTGTTCAGCTTTCATAAAACTGCCAGACAATTGCTCCTTCCCAAAGCAAAACAATCTGGTTTATCAAACTGGCAGCCGTCATCCCATAATTTAATGCACTGATGTGCGTTCAGTCTTCTAATATCACTTTCATGTATTTAATCACAAGTGAGAAGTCTTATGAAGATAAGCCTCTTTGTTGTTGTCCACCAGTGAGTCCAAAAGGATGTGATGAAGACTGGAATCAAGTTCGTATCATTGTGGTAAAGAACACCTTTGGTTCAAGCTTAATCTACCTTTTTGTCTGCAGCAGACAAGTTTAACAAGAGGTTCACGTTAGCTTAAATCTTACCCAAATATATGCAGACCTCATCAGACATATAGAGATTGTCTCACTAAAACACACAGAGAGAAAGACTGCAAACTGAAATGTACTCAAACTATCTTCCAATTTGCACTCCATCTTCAGTCAATACTATGGAGGACATGTGGAGGGTAGCAGTAGAAAGAAGAAGAAAGATGTTGTGGAGGAAGCTGGAAGAAAAGAGGGGGCAGATAGGTCATGAGATCAATGCAGAACCAGCCTGGGAGCCACTCTGACCTGGCTTTGAGGGTGGCACAGAGAAGGGCCGTTGTCTGTCCAACAGAATGGTCACCCGCCGATCGCTGGACATTGACTTGACTGTTTATGCTGGTAGCAACTGTATCTGAAATAAAATTCCCTGCTGACTGCATTCTGCAATGCCCAAATGTCAAGTCATTAAAGCTGCAAAAGAACTTTCTTTAACTGCACAACAAAGCGGGGATTTTTTTAAAGTCTGCTTTATCAGTGATGGCAATTAGATGTAGTATCAAAAATTTTTGCGAATCCCAAAAACAATATATCATTAAACAATGCTCAAATATAAAGCCAAATATGAGGAACAGAAAGCTGAACACAAAAGGAACTACACAATAGGCCAGTGTTCAGAGCAGGTGTTGGTCTGAACACTTTGAAAGCTTTCCCTTCTGATTCTGACTTATATAGTGGGGTTAACTCACTGTGAAATTGCCTTCCTTATTTGAGCTAAAAAAAAAGTGAGAGAGAGACAGCAAAGCACCCCTGATTTTTCAGGATTGGGGTAAACTCTGTCTGTGTTGCATTTTGTTTAATCTATTTTTAATTCACAGCTTGAGCTGAGAAAGATGGACAGACATGAAGAGAGTTGGGCTTGCGGGGGTGAGTGAGGATGGGGCAGCTGCTGGAGAACAGAGAGTGCAATGCAGTGAAAGAAATGAAAGTGAGTAGAGAGAGCAGCCCAGAGAGACCATAGGCTGTGTTAGTCAATAGAAGGAAAAAGAGAGAGAGAGAGACAGAGAGAGAGAGAGAACAACACAGAGAAACCAAAAATTATAACAGTGAATATAGTATGTAAGGAGAAAAATAAAGAGAGAAAGCATATGAGCAAATTACAGGTAGAGATAACAGGGAGAAGGAGGAAGAGTAAGAAAAAAGAGAGAGCAGCACAGAAAAACAAACTATTGTATTAGTGACAAGAAGAAAGGAAGGGGGGGTTAAGAGTGCACTTTTATCATCCGTCTTGGACACGGTGTCTTGTGCTGTGTCCACAAAACACCTTAAAATTAAACATGAAAAATAAAAATTGGCAGAGGGAAAATCAAAGAGACATGAGAGCAGGGGGAGAAGAGACCCAGTCCTATGGAAAAAAGAGAGGCACAGCACAGACTGATGGAAGGAAGGCACTGAAAAAAAGATCCGGAACATGGAGATATTTGTGGTGAATTATTTATATTTAGAAGGTATTGATTAAAGACCACAGCCACACTCCAGTCCTGCTCGTCTCTGCCTACAATGTGTGTGTGTGTGTGTGTGTGTGTGTGTGTGTGTGTGTGTGTGTGTGTGTGTGTGTGTGTGTGTGTGTGTG
>JABJVR010006789.1:0-12131 GCA_025773905.1 Chitala chitala
TACAATAACATCGATGTACAGTTTGGAAAAAAATCAAATACACCATGCAGATTATAAAGTAAAATTACATAAGAATTCTGAAAAATAGAAAGGGCTCATCTAGAATACCATAAAAATTTTGTTTCACATAATAAAAACAGCAGCAAAATGTTTGTACTGTTTTTAACTGATTTTCAAGTTCTGTTTAAAAAGGTTAGTGCTGCAGCTTAAAACTGTATTTCACTGTAGTGTTAAAACACAATAACTCAACAAAAAAAATTATTTTAACTCGTCCAATTCCATCAGCATAAACGATAAGAAAAAAGCAAACAAGCAGCTGCACTGAACAACACTTTTATGGCCTACTTCCTACAAAAGGTCAAGATTGCTCTCACGTTCTAGAAGACATCTTAGTAAGGCTGAAAAAAGAGGCCTGCTGTTCCCAGGATGCAGACCAGAATGAACACCCAGCCAGGCATGCTGTGCGTCTTGAGAGTATGGTAGTGAACGGTAAGCATAAAAACAGTGATGACAGAGGAAAGGTCATGGTAAAGAGGAGGTACGGGCCGATAAGCAGGATGACCAGTGAGGTGGAAAGGATGGTCTCTGTGATGACCAGTAGGAAGACAGTGAGTGACAGCAAAACAGAGATGCACAGCATGACCTTCAGCCCACAGTCTGAGGGCAAATAGAAGACTAGCACAGTCAGAAAGGAAATGAGAAGGCAGGGGATAATCATGTTCATTGTGTAGAACAGCAGAAGCCAGCATATGTAGAGGGACTACATGATGTCTGTGTAGATGTCTGTGTAGAAATTGAAATTGAAATCATTCTTGGCTTTGTCACAGGTCCACAAACCAAACTTCATAGTACAGTTCTGATAGACAAAGGGAAAGTAAGTGACGTATATCTTGCAAGAGCTCTTGAAGATGGCAGGTGGCACCCAGATGAGGTTGCCATTACAGTGCATCAGGGCTTTGGTCTTATCCCCCACCTGGAAGTCTCCCACTGCACTTTGTCAGTCAGTCAGTCATCTTCTATACCGCTTATTCCTGGTGAGGGTCGCGGGAAGCCTGGAGCCCATTGCAGAGCACACTGCACGTTGTTTAAAAGTGAAATTTATATCTTAGTGAGGAAAAGGTTATAAGGTATCATTATTATTAATATTATTATTATTATTATTGACATAACAGTGGTGATAAATATCTTTCACTTGAAGTCATTAGCGTAGTGCAGATTTTTCAGGGGGGATTTACAGCTATTTTACTAATTATACAGAACAATATCTGGTTTCCAAATTCTCTTTGAAGGTGCATTGATAAATTCCACTCCATCAAACTTAATGGGGTCCCGCCTCAGTTTGTATTTATTCCATATCTGTGGAGAGATGATATAAATGATTGTACAGGTGGCCTGTCCTGCTTATTCAAATTATTCCGGCATGTTCCTGAAATGGATCACACACATTCTAGATATAAATGCAAATGCAGATCATTTTACATGGTGAAAAATCCTCACACAAAGCTCATATTCAGGTTATGTTGCATTGTAAATGAGATCTCATTAAAATGGCTTCAAGATAGGGTGCAAAGGTGATGTGGCAATATGCCTATCAATACCCATGCAAGACTATGTCAGTCTTGACCAGAGCTGGCCCTAAACAATTTGGTGCCCTAGGCAAAATTTTAGCTGGTGTCACTTACATTTTTTTTCTTCCCTCATTTGGGGCACCAGTGGCACCCCTATGGCTGGATACTACCCCAAACATCTGCCTATCCTATACAGCCTATGTCCAGGGCCAGCTCTAGCTCTTGACTGTTCAGTGTGCCAGTTTTTGTTTTACATGAGGAAGCTAATGTCAAACTCATTATGTTAAGAGTCAACTTTTAAATCCCACCATGCCAATCTCCAGATAACTGTTTCAGATTAGGAAACATCCTCGTTTTGACAATATGGTGATGGGTAAACAAATTACATGTCACCTGAAAGTTTTGCTTTAAATGCAGTACAGATTCCTTATCCAGAATGAGAACCTATAAAACGGCTTGAGCTGCATAATAGATGTGTATTCCAAAAAACATTCATTCAAATTTGATACAACATTGAGCAAATTAAAATATATAAAACATGGTCTCCACACACTTCCTATTTATCTAGTTACATAGTCATATACCATATCATTATTAAAAGTTATAAAAATTATATTTCAATAGTGTTGCATTACAACAGTTGAAAAACACTATGGTCAGATAAGAGAGGGTAGTAGAAAGAAGAAAATCACCCTGTAATGGTTTTTATTCCTCCAGTGTCTAAATGTTAGCAGCCACCAGTTAGGAGCTTGTACCACCTGTGAAAAAAGTACGAGTGTGGGCTTTGGCTAGGGGCTGCATGCCAGCAAACAGGCATCACAGAGCAAAAACAAACACCCACCACCTTTATTAATTTCCGGCTCCAAAGAAACTGACGCTGGCAGCTTGCGTCCTCACTTGTGTGTATGGCTCCAAATATCAATAATCCTCTTTATACATTAAAACTTTGAAATGTGCATCAGCACTGACAGACACATAAAACACGGTACTGTCTACACATCATAATCTTCCTCATAAGTCGTACTAACGAAAAAATGCATTTACTGTACATGCACAACAGCAATTTTATTTTGCATTAGGTTATGAATTTCTAAAGCTGTGAAAAGTACAATCAAAATCATTTATAAACAGCGTCGATGACTTGTACTCACCAGAGGCAATAAATACCAGGGACTGGCAGAACGGTGGAATAAAGATAAATCTGATGCACATAGTAAGATCTATATGAACTGTCAAAAAGAGTAAAACGTCCAAACGCAGAACTTATCGTACTTGCTTATCGTAAAGCGACGTGGAGCGGATGGCTGCGGTACGTTCTGAGTTCAAAGACCGAAAGATGCAAAGATCACGACACCAGTACTTCTAGGGGGTGGGCAGTCAGAGTAATATTCAAGTCGACTGAAGTATATAAAATATTACATCTTAGAGACCAATTGCAAACATTCTTAATATGTATATAGTATACTGATATTAAATTAATATTTAATATTATATAATTTGTAGATGGAAAATCAAAAACGCCATTTTTTACTTTGCTAAAAGAAATCACTAAACTTTATATGTAATTTATACGTAGGTGGTCATAAGCATACCAAAATTGTAGTATGCAGCTTCCTGCTAAGCAATATCTAACTGGTTTTAGGTATGCTGTGTATTTCCATTCCATCCGTTTTCCAACCACTTGTCCAGTACAGGGTTGCAGGCGGCTAAGACTCACGGCTGTGGACACCCTGGACAGGGCCCCAGGTTATCACAGGGCTCATGCACTCACAGTAAGGGTAATGTAAGAGTGTTTAAAGAGATAGTATTGAAATATTAAGTTTGCCAATATGTATATATGCTGTCATTGTGATGTAAACTACAGGAGTTTTAATGATTTGTGGCTAATACAAATGTAAATATGTTTTTTCTTCCTCTTGGAGCAGAGATGCATGGTGTACATGTGTGATTTTTCCTTTGCCATTATACAAAATTATGTTTATATACCCAGTTATCCCTTCCATAACAATGCAGGGAGTTGGCAAGTGTCCAGTCCACCTAACCAGCATGTCTGTGGATTGTGGAAGGAAGCTGGAGAACAGGGAGGAAACCCAGACACGGCTGTGAAGATGCAAACTCCCCATATAGTTCTGCACAGGAGGCAAAGTGAAACCCATGACCCTGGAGTCTTTGCATTGATGGAATGTACCAAATTGTGAAGGCCAGTGCTTCAATTATTATTATTATTATTATTATTATTATTATTATTATTATTATGCCCTGTGGTGGGTTGGCGCCCCGCCCTGGGTGTCCCCTGCCCTGCGCCCTATGTGCTCTGGGATGGGCTCCAGGCTTCCCCGCGAGCCTCATCGGGAATAAGCGGTTAAGATAATGGATGGATGGATGGATATTATTATTATTATTATTATTATTATTAACAGTAATAATAATAATAATGATGCATTACACTTCTATAGTGTTTTACAAGATACTCAAAGCACTTTACACCCCCAGATGATGCCACAGCAGCCATAGACAGACCCGGAAAGCTCAGTACACATCAACTATAGGTGGGAAAGAGAGAGTGATACAGCCTACTGACACAATTATTATTAGGAGGCCATCAATGATAAAGCCCATTCGGGAAATCTACCTAGCACACCAGGAAACTTTAATGAACACCTTGGGAGCTTTAATGACCACAGAGAGTGAGACCCTTGGTTTTACATCTCATCTGAAGGACAGTGGCACTAACTCCCCGTAATTTCCGGAGATATTTATAATATTTTTATTAACATAAATAGTACAGAGTTGTTTTTTTTAAGGTGTCTTCTAGTAAACTGCACCATCGACAATGGTGTGAATCCTAATTTCCCACCAGTCAGTTTAAAATTACTCCAATTTCAGATAACAAATTCAGTTTATTTTACTACTAATACTACTACTACTACACACACACACACACACACACACACACACACACACACACACACACACACACACACACACAACCATCCAGGAGGTGTGACATAAAGCTCTTCCCTGTGCCATTGAAGCACCCATTAACTTCACTTTTTCACTTTCATAATTAATTATCAGTTTTATTGCTGCATTTTGCTGCTTACTTTTAATTGCTTGGTGAAATAGTGGTGAGGACAAGTGGTGAATGTATTGTAAGTTTATTGTGGCTGTAATGGGCTCTCCTGACTATCGAATCAGATGCGCCTCATACGCAAATTCAAAATATCAGAAGGCAGCAGGTTTTAAAACTGCATTACATGCCTTTAGCAACATCAAAATTGCTTGTGTTACATGGTGATTTTCAGTACATCTTACCTTTAACCCAACAGTAAAGTAGGCAGGAAGCATAGGTAAAGTCCGATTCTAAGGCTATGCTTGCAGTTATGTGGTTACAAAATTGGCATGTATATAGTGAAGAGTGGCAGCATTTATGCCAGGTTTTTTGTTGGTTTCAGGAAAATTATGGGCTGAAAAGTGCATGAAATGCTACATGACTTTAAATAACCCTATTCAGTATTTTAACATAATGTATAACATAACATATCAGTCCATAAAACAGTTAAGTAGGTATGTACAAAAAATGTTTTTATGCTTGATTTACAATATCATATAATCCTCCAAAAAGTACATATTTTAGCCCTTGACACTGATGAACTGTGTAAAGCTGTGTGCCCCTTTCAGAAAATAAGCATAGTAGAAAAACAATATTTAGTTATTCTGAATATGTCAGTCTGTGTCCTGCCTTAATGATGCTATAACACTTTACTCATTTTACAAGCTGTTGGGTTGTGAATGAGCAGCATGCCCTAACAGTGACTCACCTTCTTGATTTTGCTTTGGTATTGTATTTAAAAACAGTCAGTCAAAGTCAATGAAATAATCCAACAGGCTACCACTATGGTGTTGTCCACTGTGTACACTTTAAAGTTGCCCTTGTGTACACTTTAAAATAGCCTTTTAATACTCCAATGTTTGTTTTTTGCTTGAAGACAGAGATACTGCCTACATCATCCAGGTTCATTAATTAAAGCAAGACTTTTTGATTAAAACGGGGTCTTTCTTGGTGTTTCTGCGTTGGACTGATGAATGGGAAGGCTTTGGTTCTGAAAGAGAGGCTGAAGGAAGAGGCCCACGGTGCCCACCACGCATACAATCACAAAGATCCACAAGAACATCCTGTCCACCACCATGGCCACATACTTCCAGTCATCAATCACCTGAGAAGGAGGTAGAGAAAACATGGAGGCAGAGAGCACTACTATAATTTTCTTAAACTCAGACCTGTTAAACAACATGGTGGAAGAGCAAATTTCGTAAAGTAGTTTATGCGTTGCTTTTACTTTTCTGTAAATCAGTGCTACGTGTTCCTCTGCATTTAAATACCTTTGTCACTAGGGTAAACATGTGGAAAGGTCACTCACACTCTGGTCACTGTCGGCACTCATCATGTGCTCTGCAACAAAGCACACCCCTTCCACAGCCTCCTGCACGTCAGTTGCCCAGTCAAGGTCATCTTGCTCATGCAAATCCTGGGATGAGGTCAAGCGATTGGCCATGAGCTCCACTGGGCACCTGTCAGTTTTCCTCAAGGTCTGACTAAGGCCTGCTGCACCAAGGCAGGTGGAGTGGAGTAACACAGGAGCAGATGAGGAAATATTGGCTGGCAGGGTACTGCTGTAGCCCACCCCTGGTCTCGGGGCTTGACGTTGCTGCTGTCGTCGCTGCTGGAGCCTCTGGCGGGCTGAGTGGTTCACCGGACGCTTCATGAAAAGCAGAGAGGGGAGCTTAACTAGGAAGAGTAACTTGACCCAAGCAGGCATGGTGTGGGTGCTGGGAGAACGATGGTGAATGTTGAGTACACACACACTGGTGATGATAGAGAAGGTCACCAGCACCATCGTGAACATCAGGTACTTGCCAATCAGGGGCACGTCCAGAGAGGTTGGTGGCACAATCTTGGAGATGAGTAACAGAAATACCGTGAGTGCCAGCAGCACAGAGATGCACAGGGTCATCTTCTCACCACAGTCAGAGGGCAGGTAGAAGACCAGGATGGCCAATGAAGTAATTAGGATGCAAGGGATGATGAGGTTTATAGTGTAGAAGAGGGGCTTCCTCTTGATCATGAAATCATAGGTGACATCCACATAGGTGGGGTCTGAAGGATTCACTGTCCGCCTCCCTGGTAGAGCCAAAATATCCCACTCACCACTGGGTGTGAAGTCATCCATGCTGGCCACGTCGCTCTTGAGTACTAGATCGATCTCTGTGTGGTCGTAAGTCCAGGAGCGGAACTTCAATGTGCAGTTTTGTTGATCAAAAGGAAAGTGCTTCACCTCAATTTTACAGGCACTCTTGTAAATGACTGGTGGAAGCCAAGACACACTGCCATTGAACTGGACAATGACATTTGTGAAGACAGTCACTTCATAGGTACCATCAGCACTATAAAAATGAACAGAGAACAAGAGAGATGAACTGAATACCTTCCCTCACACAGCTCATTTGAAATCAGTAACTGCAATCATAATTACCAATATTTGAGTATAATAGTTGATTAAATGGTATTAACTATTTCACAAAGGAGTGGGTTCTGATTTAGCTGCAAGTAAAATACTGCTTAAGCATTTGCCCTATAAATTCACCTGCCTAGGTGCTTCTCAAATACCAATATTTATTGTTGCATCCTCCTGACTCTTCATCTGTAGAAGGCAGGCATTTCTTCTGTAAATCCAGATCACAGAGTAAAACCCACGACACACACTCAGAGGTGCTGCAATAGTACAGGCAAGGCTGGCATTTGCCTGGGGCCCCAAGATGAGAGGGGGCCTTTGAGGGCAGTTGATTGCATAGTACATATTATAACAAATCTGCATAAATCCTCTTGCAGCATATTGGATAGGGCCTCCAGAGTCACCCCTGTACACACTTACTTGTTATACAGTACAATATCTGGGAGCCAGACGTGGCGGGAGGGTATCCTAAGCTTGTCAATTCCATCATATTCTGAAGGGTCCCATGAAAGTCTGTAATCATCCCAATTCTAAAAAATAAAAGGGTGAAACAGTAAGAGTATAATTTGTTTTTTTATTTATACAAGGGCGTACGTTTGGTTTCAATGCTGGCAGGATCCAAATCAGCCCTAAATTCTCTTAACCAGAAAAGGTTTGGAGACTGCTACAAATATAGGCAGGGACAATTTGGTATTTCTACAGTATTGGCAAAGACATGTGCCTACAGTCCATAGCCAGATCTACAACCTTGTACCAATACTAAAATTTTGAATGGTAACATTAATCTAATTCTTTAGGCTTTCTTTGAGATGTATATTTATTTAAGTATAACATCTTCCACCTTACACTTACCTGAGTTAACCACACATTGGTTGTCATAATCTGTTCTCTCTCATTCTGCAAAAGAATAAAGAAGGACCAAGTAAAACCGCATGGAGCCTTTTAAAAAATCCCAAGTGGGTGCATTTTCATTTTCCATTTACATTTTATTCATTTAGCAGACGCCTTTGTCCAAAGAGACTTACAATGAACAATAGTACATGTGCATGTCACAAACGAGGTCAAACAGTATCACAGAATCTAACTAACAGTAAGTGCTGTCCTATCATCAAAGTGCACATGATTAAGTCAAGCAATTGTCTCAAAAGTCATTCAAGTTTTAATTTTCACTGCTGTAAAACTTGGAGCTAAAGAGTAAAGTGACCCTACCACGCTAATGAGCTGAGCGAGGGACAGCAGAAGCTTGACTGTGACTCGTTCTGTTCTGTTTAAGGCAGGGCGAATCAGCTTGTTGTAGTGATCTTTATCAAGCAGCTTATTCATCAGCCGTTCCTCTGAGTCCGCACCACTCCCACCTGTGCAAACACAATGGCTGATGCAGTGAACTATGTTTTCATATTCAGACCAACACACAGACAACGTCAGTATATTGTCTCATCTAGGGGTTAGTCAAGTGTCTTTGCAAAATATTGCAAGGGTGTCTCAGATTGTCCCAGTTACATCTAACTCATAGATGATGTTATGACAGACCAATCCTAACACAGATTTTACTGTTCAGCAAACCATTTCAGTTGGCGCTTTGTACATAAGGCACTGTAATGCTGAAACAACAAAGGGTCATGGTGACATTGTTGCCACAGAGGTGGATGCACACAGCTGTCTAGAATATCACTGCATGCTATTAATCACTCAAGAAATGCATTTCTACTGCTCCAGCATCCAATGAGGCTTGCATGCAGCCACTCAGCCATGGAAATCCATTTTAAGAAGCTACAGAAAGACACTTCTTGTGATGATGTTGCTTCCAGAAGGAGTGTGGAATTTGGTAGTTAGTATTCAGACCAAAGACAGATTACTTCTGCTTGCTGCGTATTTCAGAACAAGTTCTGTGCACTTGTGTGAACTACAATTAAACGTCATGATAACAGCACATACTATTGAGCGGGACAACTCCAGCAAGGCAGCAGCTTGACAAACTGGCTCACTGGAAGGGTGCTGTCCTATGATAATGCTATGTTGAAAGCTGCAGAGCTAATCATTACAACCCATTCTCATGCTGGTTGTCTATGCAGACTGCATCACTTAAACACACATTCCATCCACACAACCCAACATCACACGTCTTCATTTAGAACCACACTTCATGGAAAAGGTCACAACCTTCCGAGTATTAAAACCTGCATTTGATTTATTACTCCATCACATTATATCATATCTACTATGTTTCAATACTACACTTTTGTCTGTGTCATTTAGTTCATGTCTCTAGCATAATTTTCCTCTGTTCTCATCCTGGCACTGTTTTCTCTCCAATCTTACCTCTGTCTTAGTATTGCAATTTCTCTGCTTTTTGCTCCAAATTTACATTTTGGAACTGAGTTTGATTTTAGAATTGTTTGTTAGTAAAAGTAATAGTATTTCAGTTTAATTCTCAATCTTCTTTGGTGATTCATTGCAAAAGATCTAACTGACAGAGCCAATCACATAAATTAGAAGGGGTGTCCACATCTTTTTGACATATAGTGCATATAGTTTGTTCACTCGATTGGTTAGTGTGGGAAATGGTGCTGTTATAGAAAATCGCTACAAATTATGGGGATGGCGCTTCTGTACCATTGTTCGAGCTGACATTTGTGATGGTTGTTTTACAAATTACCAAGAAGCATTGTGGAAAGGAACTGAACAAACCCCCTGTATAGGAGGGTCTGTACTGCTATACACTTAAATAAGTTGCTTGAGTAAAACACATAATTCTGTACGTGCACAAATGTTTCGCTGTGTTGGGTAGCAGTCTTGCCAAGTAGCTCTAGCTAATGAATTACTGAATCGAAGCCACTTTCACTAAAAAGCAGCACGCCTCTCCTAATAACGGCGCTGTTCTGCAAGTGAAAGTAAATCATTGTTAATGTGTTATCGTAACTCTTCACTTGTCTAAATGTTATTTCGCTACATGTGTATTTAAACATTTGTCACTATTTTTTTTTTCCAGAAAACTACTGATACAGTAATGTTGGTCGTCATACTCTGTAGCCTACTTTATCTCCATCGTGTCTTACTATCTTTCAGAAAGCCAGAACGCAAAAAATATAGCAAGAGAAAAGGGATCGGTTAAAGTAAATCACTCGTATGATGTAATTAAAATGTCCCATAAATGACTAACTTCTTATCAGATAGTGTACATTTTTATATTACTTATGGGTAGGGCTGCTCTTCTGAATGTCGGTGGTGCGTGAACATCAGATCTAAAACACAGCGATTTATCTCAGTTTTTCCTTAAGAAACAACATCCATTAACGATCTGCATCAGAGACTCATGCTTCAGCGCGCAAATAATAATTCGAAAGCCAAGAAAAGTTCGAGCACTTACTTTGAATTACGGAAAGGAAGCAAAAACAAAGAGTCAAAGACAGTATCATATTTGGCAGCAAGCTGTCCTGTTGCGTCTCGAAGATGTTGCTAATTCGGTAACGCCAGAGCTTTCAGTATATTAAAAGTAAAGTTAAATACACTACTCCACACAGGCGAAGTCTGAAAACACATCAAAGTGCCCGTGTTTTTTAATAGAAACTGACATAAAGCTATAGCTGCAACTCGAAGATGGTCCTCTTAGACGTCACATGCGCTATTAGCGCTTGTGATGCTGCATCTAAATACAATCGGTGAGTGAGTACCGTTGCTTCCCTGCAAACCCGAACATGCGTGTTTTACCAGTTTATTTGCATTAAGTACGCATTATAACGTCAATACAAGACGTATATATCGTTGGAATAAAACCACTGGCGTATAAAAGTGTATACCACATGTCCAAGATGCGTGTATGTTGTGCGCTAGATGCGTGTTTCCACTGACATAATTTATTAGCGTGCGACCGGTCAATATGCAATTCAATTACCACGCTAGATTTATAACTAATAAAAATTAATTGCTTTTTTATTTTATGCGTTTGATTTGTTAAGCTCAAGAGCTGCACTTCGCTTTAACCTACTGGCAGTCAGAAAATAACGCCCCTCTCTGGAGGAGATAGACAAAGAGGTTCAAGGCATACACATGAATACAGCTTCATCATTATGTCTTGAGCATGGAAAGAGGTCAGAGTATGGGGATGTCAGCTCATAAATTCAACATTCCTGGCATAGCAGAATCAAAACGGAAATGGTACATTTTATAAACAGACCTTATGTTATAAAGGATTGTGACAGTCATTCATTCGGCAAGATGTCACTCATTGTACATGCAAAGAGGGCATTGTCCAACATGCCTATAGGGGTGTTTGTGAAAATACTTCTGCAAAGGTACTGAAACAGAACTAGTACCTTGGTGACAGTTGGGGCTTAAGAGTCCCGTTCCAATTTTGCAGTAAAGATGTACAAATAGTAAAAATTTTCATTTACTTTAGATTAACATATTTCCCTGTGATGGGTTGGCACCCTTCCAGCGTGTCCCTCCATTTGTGCCCTGATATTGGTTCCAGGCCCATCACGACCCTACATTGGATAAGAGATATGGAAAATGGATGGATTATCATGTCACCTGAACAAATGAATACAGTTCAACTTGTACCTCTACTGTCATACTTGTTCTTGTCACCTTGTTTAGGTAAACGTTTAAAGTATTTTGCAAAGGACATGTAAATGTTTGTGTGTGTGTGTGTGTGTGTGTGTGCATGTGTGCCCTCGATGGGATGTCACGCTATCCAGGGTGTCCCCTGCCTTGCACCCTAGGCAGCATGGAATCGGGCCACCCACAGCTTTGAACAGGACGAGCAGTTGTGTAAGGGATGGATGGATTAATGGATATGTAAACATATCAACAGTAAATATGCACACCTGCACAAACATTGCTGGTTTGTTCCAAGCAAATATTAGTACCATTTAAAAGTTTGAGTACACATGCTTGAAAAAATGTGTTTTATGATTCTTATAGTGCTTAAAAATTTTTACACTCTATTGATACAATTTCATAATATAATACACGTCTTATCTTTAAGACTTGAAAACCTTTACAAGCATTCACCTGAGTTTCATGAGTCTCCCACACAGCGTTTCTGTCG
>JABJVR010006792.1:0-12129 GCA_025773905.1 Chitala chitala
TCTCTCTCTCTCTCTCTCTCACACACACACACACACACACACACACACACACACACACACACACACACACACACACAGAAAGTCATAAAGTTCTAGTTAAACCTTTTATTTCACACTTACAAAGCTTAACCATGGTTGAGGAATGAACAGATATACTTTGCTACACATCTGGCAGGATAACGCTGGAGCGGTACCAAAAGGAAGCATTTTCCCCTCACCCCCTGTCCCGTCTCAGTGCTGTCAAACTGCTTCTGCCCCACCAGCCTCTCTCCAGCACTGCCTGCAGCATTTCCAAGCCCACATTAAAAAGACAGCTTCCCCTGCTGTTCTCCTCACATGATGAGGCTGAGTGCTGCCTTCTTCTGAAGAGCAGAGCATGAAAGGAATTAGTCTGCGCTAAGCAGCTTATAACATTTTGTGTGTACACAAGCCCTGTGATGAGACAAACAGGTGAGATGCTGGTGATTACAGCACCTTTGCTCTTCTTTACACACGTCTTTCTTGACAACCATGTAGCAACACATGCAGTTTGGTCACATGCATGTTGCGAGGACATTTACTTAAAAAACAAATTTAGAAAATGCATTTCAGCAAAGGACAAAAAATAAAACGATATACACTGATCAGCTATGACATCATGACCACTGAGAGGTGAAGTGAATAACATGGATTATCTCGTTACAATGGCAGCTGGAAGTGGGTGGGATATATTAGGCAGCAACTGAACATTTTGTTTCTGACGTTGATGTGTTGGAAGCAGAAAAAATGGGCAAGTGTGAGTGTTTGAGCCACTTTGACAAAGGCCAAATAGTGTTGGCTACACAGCTGGGTTAGAGAAACTTCAACACTGCTGCTCTTGGTTGATGTTCCCAATCTGCAGTGGTCATGACCTACCAAAAGTAGCCCAAGAAAGGAAAACCAATGAACCTGCAACAGGGTCGTGAATGACCAAGGCTTACTAATGCATGAGAGGAGCAAAGGCTGGTCTGTGTAGTCTGATCCAATAGAAAAGCTAGAGCAGCTCCAATTGCTGAAAAAGTTAACTATGGTTCCAAAATATAAAGGTGTCAGAACACACAGTGCATTGACGTTTGTTGCGTATGAGGCTGTGTAGCTGCAGACCAGTCAGGGTGCCCATGCTGGCCCGTGTCCACCTCTAAAGGTGCCTGCAATAGACATGTGAGCATCAGCTGGACCACGGAACAGTGGAAGAAGGTGGCCTCGTCTGATGAATCATGTTTTCTTTTACAACACGTAGATGGCCGGGTGCGTGTGCGTTGCTTAACTGGGGAAGAGATGGCCCCAGGATGCAGTATGGGAATAAATAAAGGAAAGATCTGCAGTTTATTTTTGAGACACTTTTGGTCCAGGATTCGATTAGTTACACGTGTGAAGCCTATATAGATGCAGTAAACTGTAATTGCATTATGACAAGCTATAAAAACAGTGAATTCTAACTAAATATTGCTGTACACATCTCAGCTCATTTAAAATATCCGACATTAAAATGTTCTTGGCACAGGCAATTATGGCATTTCCCCAGAGGTGTACCCCACGAGGCACAACGCCCACGACGCCATGAGAGGAGCGAACACTCGCTTACACCTTCCGCTATTGTGTGCGCTGTCAACAATCGGCTTCATTGAGCTCCACAAACGCTTGAAGGAAATCACTGTTCACACCATTCCTGCCACTGCCCCGCAGGCACTTTGCTGGCAATAAGCATCTCTGCTGAGCTCTGAGTGGGAGAGTGAGAGAGATCGGCTCGTCCTTCCCACCCAGGGGAATGTGAGATCATTTGCATGCTCAGTGCCTTCCCAGCCCTGTTGCACGTGGAGGACTGAAGTGGCTTTCCCACTGTTTGGTGCGATTTGCTTTGACATGTGCTCTGCTAGGGAGGCCTGGCTTCCAATTTTAAACCAAATGGATTCTTTTTCTTATGGTTTTGTGGGAAATCCGCTGCACTGTGACTTCAGTTTGACAGATACAATATATGTTAGCATGTTAATTATGTCTTCAGCTAGGCAAATTCCAATAACTGCTTTTATTATATAGAGATATGTGGTAATTTTACTTCTCCAGCTCAGGAGTCTGTGCTGGGACCTCTGCTTTTTATTTGCCTTCACTATATTGATTCTGCTGTTAGGTGAAATGCTACTGAAGCAAATGGAAATGTTTATTCATATGATGCTGTCACTGAACTATACCTCTCAGTTACACTTATTAGTAACTTCTGTTTTCACCTTGGCAAATTTTAACAAAGTGAAGACATAGATGAGTTACAACTTTTTTTTTTCTTCCTCAAATGAAGGTTACAATTGAAGGTGTGTTGTTTGGAAACAGCAATGGACATGCTGTTATTTTTACACCAATTATTTTTAACATAAACCATCACCATTTGCTAACCAACAACAGTTTTGTAAAAGGCCTCAAAGTGATTCTATTGGGAAAGGAGGATGTAAAATGAATTAACCTGAATTTAAATTGATTATTTCCAGAGCAGGGCATCAGAAGGGTAACTAGATAACTCTCATGAGATGGACTGAACATAGACAAAATACTGACAAAGACAATTAAAATGTAACATAAGAATGCTGTGTGTACAAGCAGAACATGTTGTATAATTTATTGAATTAGGTCTCATTTTAGGGTTATTCTGGCCAGACTACTGCCTGTTTTCAGGCCTGTCGAACTGCTTTGATATCATGTGGCCTAAGATAGCATCATTCTGGCCCCTTTTGGTCATTGCTGCTGCTTGTGTCAACCTACTAACCTCATCCTGTCCTGGCATGTCCTGACACACAGCTTTCTGCAGCAGTAAATGGGAAAGATTTCCATAAAACATACCCCGGAGCAACTATTACATGTTAACCCTCAGAAAACTCCAACAACAGTTGGTGGCTTTCCCAATCGGACCCCTTTTTACCAGTCAGAATAATTCCAAAGATGCCGGCAAGCTGATGTTTGTCCACAATAAAAGAGCAAAAGGAAAATAAACATTGTTTAAGCTGGTGCTCTATGTACTCACCTGCCTAACCGAATAAACACATACATACAAACATCAGTCAAATGCTGGTATAACTTCAGGAATGACTCCAAATAGTACGGTATGGTATATAACATATACTGCAAAATCGAAAGGCAATAGTTTTTTTGTGACATTGTGCACAAGTTTATATACTTACATTAACTAATTTTATCAGTATCTCTGAAACAAATCAATGTTAAAACAACAAATCGCATAATGCATACATATAAACAAATATTTATTTTTTTGTTGACATAATGAATTTGAATAACATAATGTAATATTAATATGACATTTATATACTGTAAACATATTTGAACATTTAATACATTTTAGCATAACATTACGCAATGTAATTACATGCTTCTATTAAAATAATATACAATTATATAAAGAATAAATTCATTCTAGATTCTACTTGCAGGGGGTTTCTAGTGTTTTTATTCAGTACTGGAGTTTTTATTCTATCTTACCGCAGTCTATTCCCAGTCCAATGTTTGTGGCTAGACTTTATTTTCTACACTAGTTAATGATTATACTCAGATCTCCATTGGATGGATTATCATTTAATTTCTGCTGAATGAATAAATAAGCATGCATTTCATTCATCGTTTCTGAGTTATAAGGTAAGCAGTGAATATGCCACAGTGGTCTTAAAATAGAAATGAACTACATTTTTCCTGTGTCTCAGTACTCTGTGAGAACTGAGCAGGTTGAAGCATGGCAATGACCATGTGACCTCTGTTTCAGTCACCTTATTAATACCTTTCATATTAGTATTTTATACCCATTCCTCACATTTATACTTGTTCTGGTTACTATTTTATCATGCTGAAGTTTGCATAATTTCAACTGCATGCATGTTTTTTAAATGTCTCTTATTAAATATCTCCTATGGCGAGTGATATTGTTACTGGATTTATTATTATCTGGAGGACAGTAAAGTTTATATACTGAAAAATAATGTACCATGATGCATGAAACTCTACAGGTGACTGTATACAGCATATTATGATATGTGCTCTTCCTAGTGTGCAGTATGGTAAGCTACCATATACTATGAAGAAATGCAACTGGCCTGATAATGTGAAATGTTAAAGATCCAGTTGCTGCAATAAACTATTCCTAAAAATGTGCAGATGCCTTTTCTTGTAAATGTATGTTTTCACTGGATTCAGTGCTGTCACAGTTACAGGGGTTGGGCTAGTCATAACAATGTGCTTCTGTTGTTGTGGAAAAAAAAGAAATTTGCACAGGCAGGATGACCTTTGCAGTAAGACTTTGTAACACACATGTAATCCATCTGTGAAAATGGCCATTGCTGTTAGGAAAGACTAAACACTGTTACAGATTACAATACATAATACAAGAAAATTGTATTAAATTTATACAGTTTTGTTGCTGCAGTATTAGTACTGGGTATTTTAAAAATGCTTGATGTGGTCTGCTGATCTGTCAAAAAATGTACCGGTATGCTTTATAAAATCATTTTTAATAAAGTCATAATAAAAATTAGATATGATGTAATCACTGGATCCACATATTTATAAATAGGGGACATATTTGAACAGAACAACAGTTTTATATTACCTTTCAAACATATTGATAAATTAGTACAAAAAGTCCAGTATGATCAGATGTGACTCATACTAGCAGCTGAGTAGCAACAGTTAATGTTGGCATACAAACTTAAAAAAATTCAGCTCTAAATGACAATATATCCTTATAAAGTACATTTCTTTAAAAATTATATTCAGTTCTCCCATTATTAACAGTTTACTGTAGGTTCTATTTCATTTTAACATGGGTACTTTTTGATTTAATCAGACACATCACACAGAACTGGACTTCAGTTACTCCAGTCTTCAGATGGATGCTGTCATTTCTGAGAATGCCAGTGCATACACAATGTTTATACAGAGACTGGGAAGCTTTCTTCTAAAGAAAACATTAAACTGTGTATTTTCTGAGAAGCACATAAACAAAGAGTAGATAAATTGAGGAAAATGTGTTGGTGAATTTAAATAATTTGAAGAAGTCTTGAATGTCTAGGAAAAGATTAACCTTTTTGCAGTTTTATCAGATATATCTTGAAAAGTGTGTGCGTGCATGTTTGCATATTGAATTACATGTGTGTGTGTGTGTGTGTGTGTGTGTGTGTGTGTGTGTGTGTGTGTGTGTGTGTGTGTGTGTGTGTGTGTGTGTGTGCGTGCGTGTGTGTGTGTGTGTCCTGGTGGCTCAATGGGTAGAACATCAGGCTGGGTTGCAGAAGTTTCCTGGTATGAATCCCAGCCCAGCCACCAGGTGTGTCCTTAAGCAAGACACCCAGTGCTAGCTCAATGTAACCCGTATGTGAAATGTAAGTCACTTTGGATAAAAGCATTTGCCAAATGAATTAAATGTGAGTGTGGATGTTTTTTATATTTAATTTGGTTCTATGTGTTCTTGTTTATTTGTGTTATAAAGCAGGATGTTGTGCGTATGTGTATGTGCATGTGCGCGCATGCGTGAGTGCACAGGTGTGTGAGTCAGGTGTAACAAGTCAGACATTTATGAACTAATTAAGATTGGACTCTTATCTCACTAAGATAAACAGTCAGTGATCTCATCACCTCTTTCCTACGAAGAGCTGTTGCATATCAGATTTCTTCAGATTTCAAGTGTATGGCATGAAGACAGACTTAATTTTATCCTTGTGTAAATTATAGAATCACATCACAGTGTAAACTTCTAAATAATGTTTGCTTTTTATCTCGTTGCTTTGAATTAAAAGTTCTCTCCCTTCGAATGACTAATGGAAGCATAATTAAGGCATGCCTTTCCCAGCAGTGCCATGTCTCAGTGAAAGTTGGAGGATTACTGCAGAGATTTCACACCAACATGTAGACAGAACTTCATTCCAATATGTGTGCTTGCTGGATAACTGATTGAGTCTGCAGACCCAGTTGTACTGATATAGTAAGTGTTATTGTGTGGTAACACTGTAGTGTAAGTAGCAGTCTAAACGCCATTTTACTTCATAAACCACACACTTTGGAAGCAACTTTATTCATACCATCTATTGTGTGGTCACTTTATTCAAATAATGACTTCTTATTTTAGTTGGAGACAAATCTGCGGTGACAAGTCACTGATAAATAAAATTAATTTTAAAAGAGTGAAAAAGTGAATTGATGTGAAATGACAAAAAGGGTTATGGCTGTTGTGTTCTGGTATGTTTAATGTCAACAGCAGTAGCCAAAAAAAAGCTCTTTTGCAAGGACTCAGACATAAGGATTGTAATGTGACCACATATCCATTGGCTTAATAATACTGAAATTGTTTAATGAAAAATAGTGTACAAATTCAAATTTCTTTGCAAAACATTACATGGAGTTTGTGCACTTAAAAATACTGAAACTTCTTTTATATCTTTAATAGCTAAATTTGTAGCAAGGCAGAATTAAGAAAAATAATAATGGACATGTTTGTCATCTTTTTTACATTTTAGATCAAAATTGTGCTCTGGTTATACGCAGATTTGTGACAGAAGTCAGAAGTCAATTTAAAATGATTAACCCGTGTTATTTTATTTTATTTTAATTGTTATTTTCCCTCTATTAGTCGTTCAGACATCAACAAGCTTAGGGTACTTTTGGTGACCATGTTTTAACATTATTAACCTCTGTATAGTGTACAGTACAGTGATCTCAAAAACAGGTATGACATCGAAAGGCCGTAAGAAATGGAAGGTGGTATCGGGAGCTAAATTTCGGCCTAATGATAAATCGCTTGGAGAGAAATCAACGGGGATTAATGAAATATATATAGCATATATAACTGTTGTTTTAATACATAAGTAAACTAACTACTAACGTTAACATTTTAATGTATGGTCGTATCTATGTGTTTATTCAGCAATCAATTATTAGAAATATGCTTCAATTTTCTTAATAGTTATCTATCAGTATACGACAATTGACAATTCGAATAAAATGTTTTTTTGAAAAAACGTGCCCGTATGTTCCCAAAAGGTGGCACTCTTGAGTTTTCCATCACAACACGGAAACAGTCTTTGCTGCCCCCATCTTCGTGTCTTATTCATTTTGTCACCCTAGTTAATGTAAACATTCTTACAAAATTCGCAGTGACTTAAAACCCGTGAGTAATAACGAACAGCAAGTGAATGAATGAAAAAATAAAGGAACAAAAACGAAGCAATGCGTTTATGTAGTGTAACATAGCGAAAGTATAACGTACTTCGAGTATACTAATACTGACAAAGCCTAGGTAAGCATTTTGTATTAATATTGAAAGAAAAATTAAAATAATATACCTCTTTACTGGTAGTTAAAAAAACTGTATTTCTAGCAATGCTATAATACAGATTAAATTAAAATGATGTACACACACCGTACATTATCATGTCAGCTCTGCCGGACATGGTAAAGTTTTCCGGAGTAGCGCTCGCTGCTTACAATATGCGATCATCGTCCTATATAAATTTATTCCTTAATAAATCCTCTGAAATCGCAAAATCCAACGTTTATGACTATTTCCCCCTTATTCTGCCACTTTTACAAGATTATGAAACACCATGCACAAATTCTATCGCAGTACTTTGTGCATTTTAAAATGTGTCCCTTTTATAGGTATTTAATATTGTTAAGTTTTCGTTACACAAAACAGTGGTAAGAAATAGTTAAAACCCTGAGTTCCAGCTGACAGTCAGCTGACAGTCTCTGACAGTTGAGAAAAGTTTTGTTTCTATATTATTATGTTAATTGTCCTTCATACTGAGCGAGCCCATTGGTCCGGAGTCCTAGTCAATTTCCCATTTCAAACCTGACGTCAGGGCAGCTATAAAACTGAGCAATGCTTTTAAGCTCATCTACTGGATGATCCTTTAAAATATCTTCAACGAGCACGGGTTTATTTTGCAGAAGTCTGCAGTTTGCGCTTTGGTGCACAGACCTTATCGACCGAATTCAAGTAAAATATTAAAAAACAATAAAAAAAACATTTTCAGTGTTAAATGTCTGATACAGCAAGCAGCGACATTGTCGGACTGCGAAACGAAACGAGGGAATCGCACGCGCTGCGCTGGTTCGCCAGTGCGGTCTCTGCAAAGGACAACTCAGCATAATAACTTAACATAACTCACCGTGTAAAGCAGAGCAAAAACATTTTTGTTATTTAAAAAATAAATAAATAAGAATTCAAGCTGGCTCACACTTTTTCAAACCAAAACAGTTTGACAGCTGCTCTTCACCCCCTTTGGAGGACTGTCAACAGCAAAAGGATGGCATCAGAGCTGGCAATGAGCAACTCCGACCTGCCCACCAGTCCCCTGGCTATGGAATATGTTAATGACTTCGATCTGATGAAGTTTGAAGTGAAAAAGGAGCCGGTGGAGCCTGATCGCAGCATCAGCCAGTGCAGTCGCCTGATCGCCGGGGGATCCCTGTCTTCCACCCCGATGAGCACGCCTTGCAGTTCGGTACCTCCTTCACCAAGCTTCTCGGCGCCCAGTCCGGGCTCCGGGAGCGAACAGAAGGCGCACTTGGAGGATTTCTACTGGATGACCGGTTACCAACAACAGCTGAATCCGGAGGCTTTGGGCTTCAGCCCCGAAGACGCCGTAGAGGCACTGATTAACAGTACTCATCAGCTTCAGACCTTCGATGGCTATGCTAGAGGGCAGCAGTTTGCCGGTGCAGCCGGAGCAGGAGGCACCATGCCCGGGGAAGAAATGGGATCAGCAGCCGCAGTGGTATCCGCTGTTATTGCGGCAGCGGCAGCCCAGAATGGGGGACCTCATCATCACCACCACCACCATCACACTGGGGGTCACCACCAAGCAGCTGGCGTCCCCTCTAACGGCAACTCAGGTGGAAATCATCAGCACATGCGTTTGGACGACCGGTTCTCGGACGAGCAGTTAGTGACCATGTCGGTACGAGAGCTCAATCGGCAGCTTCGTGGGGTCAGCAAAGAAGAAGTGATCAGGCTCAAACAAAAAAGGAGGACCCTCAAAAACAGAGGTTACGCTCAGTCGTGCCGCTACAAGAGGGTCCAGCAACGGCACGTTCTGGAAAGCGAGAAGACCCAGCTCATTCAGCAAGTCGATCACCTAAAACAAGAGATCTCCAGACTGGTCCGGGAGAGGGACGCCTACAAGGAAAAATACGAGAAGCTTATCAGCAATGGCTTCAGAGAAAACGGCTCCAGCAGTGACAACAACCCTTCGTCTCCAGAATTTTTCATGTGAGTCTCGGCTTAAAAACAGAAAACAAATCAAACTTGTCAACCCCTTCACAAAAGTTCTCCGCGTGAATAACTTTTGTTTGGGGTTTGATAGACCGATAAACAAGTTTTTCCTTTTTTTTCCTTTTCACTTTGTTTTATTTCACTTTGAGTATCGAGGTGTACTCAGTCGCTATTTAAATAAATCTACTTGATTTTTTATGGCTTGCAATAGACAGAACTTGTCATCCAAAAACTATGATCTTCATTGTGAAGATTGGCCTTTGAAACCTGCCATGTGTTTTATTATTCCGTTTCATCTTGTATTTTTAAGTATTATTATAGTTAGATGTATTTGTTTAATGAGTTAATGTCTACCATGCTATTAAATTACATTTTACGTTGTTTTCCAAATGTATATAAATCTATATATAAAATAGTACAAGTATATTCAATTTAAGTTACACGCATCTTGCCACTGCCTGCGGCATGCGCGTATATATATACGTTTTGTTTTATAATACGTACAGTTTAAATTGTAAATAATAATGTTAACTCACCTTGTAAGAATCATTTACAGCTAACTTGAGTAGTGTTTTCCCCGTTTTCTTTTTTTTTGTCATACATTGACCCCTATTATTAGCCTGCCATTATTATCCCAATTTCATGCATTACGCTTGTTATTCTGTGTTTATTGAACCAGTAACTGTAACAGATGATATTTGCAAAAAAAAAAAAAAAAAAAAAAAAAAAGTTTTTTTTGAGAGAATAAATATTATTTTATAGGCCTGCATGCGGGACATGTTTGGTTTTTTTTTTTTTTGTTTTTATTATTATTAATATTATAATTATTATTTTCTTTTTGTGCTTGAACTGTGGCATGGCATCCATAACTTTTATTTCATTAATTTGTGAGTTTTTTCGGATTGCAACAAAAAAGTGGAAAAGCATTGTCCACCACCAGCTCCCATGAAATTGCATCCACTTATTTGTCTTGTAATAAGTTGTACAACATTGATATTCCATTTATGTGCAACAATGCCTTGACGTATACCCATATAATAATGTCAGTCTGGATTTCGAGATGCGACGGAAGAAAGTAATTCCCCTCCCCCGCGCGCTTTGGGACATAAAGTGTGTATACTTTATGGCGTTTTGTTTGTGTGCAGATGAGTAAATGATGAATGGAATTAATTAATATTAAATCATATAGACTGATACGACTAAACGTTTATTGACATGCTACAGGTGGTAATTCACGGGAACGCTGCTGAAGAATCCAGTGCGTATGCACTAAATTGTGTTATTTATTAGTTTTTCTGCGGTTTTGAAGCATTGAATAAGGATGAGGAGGACACTTTAATTATTATTATTATTTTATTTTATTATTATTATGTTTTGTTAAATATATAATACCCGCTTTCTATAGTATGCCCTTACAATAGTAATTTTGTTTTGTAGTTTTAGCAGTTTTGGTTCCACTGACGTAATTTAAGCCAAATGTTAAGACATAAAGCACATTTATTATAAAGACATTTTTGTTAGTAGACTAAATTGCATAGAATAATTTTGCAATTGTAGCTTACAGAAAGGAAACTTTTAGGTCGTTAATATTCAAAATCAAATTGGTGAATTATGCATGGCATTGCTGGACATTTAAAATGTTCTGTTTTCATTGTGTGCAGGATGTATTTGTATGTTTCTCTCTCTCACTGTGTGTGTGTGTGTGTGTGCGTGCGTGCGTGCGTGCGTGCGTGCGTGCGCGCGCGCATGCCTGCGTGAGTGAATGAGTGAGTGTGATGTGCGGGGGGGAGGGCGTGGTGTAAGGCAATAATGTTAATATTAAAAGTAATGTCTGGACATTATAACGTTTCAGGGATTAATACCCTGTTTGGGAAAATATCGTTTATCAAATAATAAAACAATAAATCAACCGTAATGTTCTTTATATTCATATATATTTTGCTGTGCAAAAATATTTTACTTACTAACCGTATGTGATGTTCGTATGTGATTACTTTTCATTTCATACAGTTACATCATATGCAATAAATAATACCTTGCAGTTTGGACTTCATGTAGTTTTCAGTTTCATTTATTTAATTTCTTTGAGAACATGCGTATGTTCCACTGCATTCACACAGCTGACACATAACGATCACAAAACACTTGATACTTTCACTTTTTGTGTTGTATTTGTTATTTGTTGGGAAAGTGGTATGGAACAAAATAACTTTTGTTGCCATTTATTTTATTTATAAAGTGTATAAAGTGCTTAGGCTTTTAGCCCGTTTCACGTTGTCTGCCACGGAACTTACGGTTTCTTTTTGAGTGTAGTTTGAATTAGAATTGAATGTTAAACCGAGAAAGCGCATGCAGTGCCGTGGCACTCACTGTTAAATAAAAAGCACACCCAAATGTATGACATCATGAATTTAATAGACAAATTTTCTGGCACGATTTGTTAAGTCTTCATGGGAACTTTACACACTACATTAAGCTTACACATTCACGTTTATAAATATATTGCATGACATTTTGTTCAAAAGCAACAGCTTTCGCTTAAGGATAAACTAAAATACATTTACTGGTATCAGGACCGAATAATTAACTATGATACTAAACACACAACTTAAAACATAGGGGAAACACGTACTCTATCAAGCCAATGGAAGGTTATTTCTTTCAGCTCAAGTTACCAAACGTAAGTACTTTTAAAATTATTTTAATTTATTTATTTTTTACTTCTGTTAGTAAGAGGAGGAGTAACCTTAGTGCGGCAGTGGTGTATTTCTATTTTATTTTTAGTTGGATTTTTTTCCGGTTATATATAATTTTTAATAATAATAATAATAATAATAATAACAATAATAAAG
>JABJVR010006793.1:0-12126 GCA_025773905.1 Chitala chitala
CTGGAGAGAAGAGGAATGTTAGTCAGTAGGAGCAAGACAGAGTACATGTGTGTAAATGAGAGAGAGGGTGGTGGAATAATGCAGTTGCAAGGAACAGAGGTAGCGAAGGTGAACGAGTTTAAATACTTAGGGTCAACCATTCAGAGTAATGGGGAGTGTAGTAGAGAAGTGAAAAAGAAAGTACAGACAGGATGGAGGGGGTGGAGAAGAGTGTCAGGAGTGATCTGTGATAGGAAAAAAAAGCTGAAAGAGTGAAAGACAAGATTTATGAGATGGTAGTGAGACCAGCTAAGCTGTATGGGGTTGAGACAATGGGACTAACAAAGAGACAGGAGGCAGATTGAGGATATTAGGGGGACAGCACAGGTAGGACGGTTAGGAGACAAAGTGAAAGGGGCGAGACTTTGATGATTTGGACATGTGCAGAGGAGGGATACAGAGTATATAGCAAAAAGAATGTTGAGGATGGAGCTCCCAGACAGGAGGAGAAGAGGAAGGCCAAAGAGGAGATTCATGGATTTAGTGAGGGAGGACATGAGAGAGGTTGGGGTGACAGGAAGCTGCAGAGAACAGGTTGGAATGGAGAAGGATGATCCACTGTGGCGACCCCTAAAGGGAGCAGCCAAAAGAGGAAAAGGATTTCTGATTAACAGTAACATTGAATTCTGTGGAAAAAACAAACACAAAGAACATTCTAGGCACCAGAACCTCTTCAGTATTTATATTTACTGATTATTGATATTGATAATTATAATTCTTTGTGAAATATGGGTCTTCAAGTTGGTACAGTTGAGAACCACTACACATATAAAGGACAAAAAAGACAAAGTCACCCATTGTAAAATTACTTAACTGAAAGTATGAAAGTATCTGTTATTAACTGTACTCAAGTATCAAAAATAATTTCTGAATAAATGTACTTAAGTATTGAAAATAAAAGCAGAAGTATCTCATTAAAGAGCTGTCTGTATAAAAAATTAAAAAATACATATCCTTCACAGCACTGTAAACACTGAGGCCTTTAAAACTTAATGAATAGAACTTTAATTAACTGAATTTGGAGGATGCTGCTACTGTTTCCTAGTGTTAGTCCCACACAAAGTGCAGGGTCCTCTGGATGGCAGAGACACTGCCAGTGATGCGACTGAAGACTACCAACCAATGCATCGCACCATTTGTCGTAGGACACACACACACAGGGCAGTGTGGAAACACCAATTAACCTAACCCGCATGTCTTTGGACCTTGCAAACTCCAACATGGAGGATGCTGCTGCTTCCATGAAAGTTTCATTCTCTTATGACACCTACCCGAGCTTGTTTTGTTTTTGATCTTGCCTGCTCTACCCAAGCCAAAATGCCTGCCAGTCCTCTCTTTTTGTGTATTACCCATTGAGTCATATTGGACTGTATCTTGGAACTGCTTTGTTTTGTGGTGGAACTGTCTTTAATAAACAATGGTACTCTGCACCTGGGTCCCTATTCTATGCTTTGGTGTACTCCAATGTGACAAAAAGACCTTTTAACATTTTTCCCCCACATTACATTAAAAGAAAAATATCTCCATTATCATTTTGGACAAGTAGTTATCACATCTGTTTTATCTTGTTTAATCTCCTTGCAATGTCTGCTGTAGGTTGTTTGTAATCTTTTGTTTATAAACACTTGCAGTTTTTCAAGATTTACTGTACAGTCATGGGGATACATGAATTTGCATGCCTTCATGAGAATTTATTTAAATTCAGTTTAATATTCTAAGCATTACATGTAATGTGAATGCAAAACACAGTAAATTATCAAATTCATTTTTTTTTCCTGTGGTGCTTCTAAGCAAAATAGTTATAACCACCTGGAGTAATAGTTGAAGAAAAATAGTTGTTTTTGGCTTTTTGGAAAAAGAAAACATCTAAAAATTATAACAATAATAATTCAGACTTACTTTTGACATGCGACTTTTCTATAATGTCAGCATTTGTTTTGGTATACATAATATTTTCTACTTTTAAAAATACGCCTTATTGTGTATTATTTCCTTAGAAGAAAAGAACAGATTGATCCCAGTTTATGATGAGGTTTAGATCCAATGGCCAGGATATAAGTTTGTGATTAATGACAAACTTATAATGGTACAGGTTATGTTCACAGTAAAGAGAACCACGAAGAGTAACATATAACAATGAAAAGTCAATTCATGTATATCAATAACATCACTTTACTTATTACCATTGTAAAGTGCTATACATTTTACATACACTATCAGTACTCATTATGCAGGGTAGGAAAAGCTCTTTGTGTTCCTCAGCAGCTGTTATGACAAGTTTTTACAATTTATTGCACAAAATCTTCTGCATTTCCTGGGGCATTTTTGCTGTAAGTCTAAATTGTCGTAACTTGATGTGATGTCTTGTCTTAACTTCATGTACCACCTTACTGTCTTCAGATATTAAAAATGTATTACAGTTTGTAATATTAACAAAGAGTGGTTGATATTTTAACTAAATAACCATACTGAAATAGTAACATGACAGGTTACACCTCCATGACTCTGGGTTCAAAGTCAAATCAAAGTGGTTTTATTTTCATTTCAACCATATACAGTGAGTACAGTGTGGTGCTACATATAACAACATGTAGCTGCACAAGATACACATATCTAAAATTAACTAAAAATAGACCCTAAGTACATAAAGTGCACAAGTGCAAAGTTAACAGTAACATTCAAATCTGACTCTTGGTACTGGGTGTGGAGTTTTCATGTTCTCCATGTTTTTGCACAAGTTTCCTCTTGGCCATCCAGTTTCCTCCCACAGCCCAAATACATGCTGGGTATGTGGGTTGGGTACTGTTAAATTGTCCTTAGTCTGTGTGTGTATGCATGCCCAGTGATAGGCTAGTGCCTTAGCCTGCGTGTGTATGCATGCCCAGAGATAGGCTAGTGTCTTAGCCTGCGTGTGTATGCATGCCCAGTGATAGGCTAGTGCCTTAGCCTGCGTGTGTATGCATGCCCAGTGATAGGCTAGTGCCTTAGCCTGCGTGTGTATGCATGCCCAGTTGGGTAATGGATGGATGAATGGAAGAATGGAAAAAGGAAATATATAGATAATCATCTACAGTATCAAATGCTGTTTTCCTAAAAAAGTAACCACATTGTATAAGTCTACTTTATACGATATACTTAGTACATATCTGACCTTCATAATTTAATGTAATTGTAATTACTATAGTTGAACTGTTTCTTACTGGTGAGTTGTTGTTTTTTTTTTTTTTAAGATGGCAGTGAGCCATACCCTCAATCAAGTATAAAACAATGCATTTATAAGACAAGGGAACAATTTTGTTCTCTGTTTATCCACGAACATCAGCTGTGATGCTTTTTAAAAGATATAGCATCGGATTAACTAAACTCAGAAATTATAACACATTCTTGAAATAGTTCTGCCAGAGTTTGGATAATTGATTCTTTATTAAGTGATTTAAATGAGGCACTGTTGTTGCCATGACAACCTGATCCACTTGCCTCACAAACTGAAGCCTCAAAATGACAGTAACACTAAAGCGTATTCATATGAAACCATTAGTAAGCTGAACCTGAAGTCTGAAGACAGAGTCACCGTAAAGGAAAAGGAGACTGTGAAATAGGTGAGGTCATTCGGACAAAGGGGAAAAAAAAAAAAAAACGCAGAGATATTTAGACAATCAAGTGAAATGATAGTAAACAAAAAAGCACAATTAAACAGTATTATCCAAGAAAGACAATCTCAAGTAAAGCAGAAGTGAAGCATAATAGATAATGGATGGATAGATGGATGGAAGATAGATACCTTATTCATCCCAGTGGGAAATTCACAAATTCCACCAGCATTCACAAACAAGACAAGACGAGACAGTACGGCATGCAAAAAAATACAAAAAAAAAAAAATTAAAAGTAATAAAGCTAAAAAGTTCTGTGTAAATCAATGTTCAAGGTGCATTGCGTACAGTGCCTATTACTGAACAGTGAGGTAGTGAGTTATTAGGACAGTAAGGAGAAGTGAGCATTGAGCCCCTTCCCCCACCCCCCGCATGGCATGGGGGAAGAACAACCTCCTCAGTCTGTCAGTGGAGCAGGGCATTGACAGTAACCTGTCACTGAAGCTGCTCCTCTGCCTGGAGATGATGCTGTGCAGTAGATGCAGTGGATTGTCCATAATTGACAGGAGCCTGTTCAATGCTCCTTGTTCTGCCACAGATGATAGACTGTCCAGCAGATGTGAGGCGTCCTTCTTCTTGATGCTGCCTCCCCAGCACACCACTGCATAGAAGAGTACACTCACCACAACAGTGTGATAGAACATCTGCAGCAGCTTTTTGCAGATATTGAAGAATGCTAGCCTTCTGAGGAAGTACAAGCAGCTCTGGCCTCTCCTACACAGAGCTTCCATGTTAGCACACCAGTTCAGCTTATTATCCAGCTGCACTCCCAGAGACAGCCCAGTCCCCTGTGGTGCTTCTGTTCTGCTCACCACAGTATCAGACCTACAGCCCCCCAGTCACACATACTGAGGTCTGCCAGTCAGGTAGTCTGTAATCCACACCACCAGTTGTGAGCTCACTCCGATCTTTGTCAGTTTATCTCTGAGGAGCAATGGCTGGATGGTACTGAAGGTGCTGGAGAAGTCCAAAAATGTAATTCTCACAGCCCCGCTGCCCCTGTCCAGGTGAGACAGGGATCAGTGTAGCATGTAGACATTGGTGTCCTCCACTCCCACCCTCTCCTGGTATGCAAACTGCAGAGGGTCGAGGGCATGGTGGACCTGTGGCCTCATGTGGTGCAGCAGAACCCACTCCATGGTCTTCATTACATGTGATGTCAGGGCAACCAGCCTGAAGTCATTCAGCTCTTCTGGGCGTGGTTTCTTTGGGACTGGTATGATGCAGGATGTTTTCCACAGCTGATGGACCATCTCCTGTTCCAGGCTCAGGTTGAAGATATATTGTAGAGGATCTCCCAGTTCCAATACACAGGCCTTCAACAGTCATGGGGATACTCCATCTGGATCACCTACTTTGCTGGGACGAAGCCTCCTCAACTCTCTGCTCACCTGGGCTGTCATGATTGTAGGTGGGGGACATTCTCCTCTTTGCTAGAGTTGGATCCAGGGAGGAGAGAGATGGCAAAGGGGGGGAGAGAGGAGTGCTCCCCTGGTGAGTCCCCTGGTGTTACAGTCCACATTCTGGGAGAAAGAAGATAGTGTTGTGTCCAGAGTTATATGATTAAAGTCCCCAGAGATTAACACAAGCACCTCGGGATGCTGTGCTTGTAGGTTAGCCACAGCGGAGTGGATGACGTCACACGCTACCTCCGCGTCAGCACATGGAGGGATGTAAACTATGAGAACAATGGCATGTCCAAACTCTCTGGGCAAGTAATAGGGATGCAAATTACAGCCAGAAGATCAAAGTCTCTGCTACAGCTGGAGATTTTAAGACTCACATTCTCAGAATTACACCACCTTGTGTTCACATAAATCGCGAGTCCTTCTCCTTTTCGCTTCCTGTAGGCTTTCGTGTCTCTGTCTGCCCTGACTGTGCTGAAGCCGGGTAGCTCCATGTTCACATCCAGGATGTTAGTGATGAGCTACGTTTCACAGAAGCACAACAAACTGCACTGCTTGTAGATCTTGACAGTTTTCACGCAGCCAGTTCATCAATCTTGTTCAATAGTAAGTTCACGTTTCCCACGATCACTGAAGCTACCGAAGGCTTATATCGGCACTTCTTCACTAGCTGCTTAGCCTTTAGCTTAGCGCCGGCTCTGCAGCCATGATACAGCCTCCTCACCTCATCAGGTAAACTGGGAACCACACCGGCAGGGGACTTTGTTTTCAGAGCAAGTAGTTGATTGCTTGAATAGATGTGTTTTGGCGTGTGAAATTCCATATCCATAGGATAGATATAAATCAAGGATAGATGTAAATCCAAATGCAATAAAGACCAGTGTGATAAAATAAAAACCAATGCAATAAAAACACATAAAAAACACGGAGCTGCTTGCAAGGCTGCCACTCATGGGAGTGCCAGAAGTAGTAGGGTAGAAATGTAAAATACATTTGAGTAAAATACGTGTTCAACTGTTATGAACGATTTCCTTAATATAACATTTTTGACTGAAGAACATCCATCTTTTTTGATATTTTGAATCTTGGTTTTTACTATATTGGTTTTTGGTTTTTCAATTCAATTCATATCAATTCCTTTATATGGGACCTTTCACCAACACACTCTATAGAAGTAAATATAAAATGCTTAAAGTTATGGCTAGACGGAAACAAAAGAAAGGAACCAAACATGCCATAGTGTGGAGAACCAAAAAAAAATTTAATAAAAATTAAAAAATTGGGGATCAAATGGTTGCCTGACCTTTGTGGACATGCTAACATTATACATTACCAAAAGAAAGTAATAACTCTTTCACTTTATTCATCAATATGATTTCCATCAGTGTGCCAACTCTAGGTATACATCTTTCACAGAACTCCATACATCAGGCCACATTCACAACTATGCTATGCTAGGGAAAAAGGCTCTAGCACAACAGCCCTCAGTTATACACTTACTGAGCATCAACTGGCCATGTGGGATGAACACTGGAAAAGATGGGTCAGTAAAGACATAAAGGCTGTTAACAACACACAGAACACAGGATATGTGCAGCAGGGTAAAGAACACTGGGGACAAGGGCATGTGCAGAAGGGTACAGAACACAGGGTACAAGGGCATGTGCAGCAGGGTAAAAAACACTGGGTAGAAGGGTACAGAGCACAGGGTACGAGGGCATGTGCAGCAGGGTACAGAACACAGGGTACAAGGGCATGTGCAGAAGGGTACAGAACACAGGGTACAAGGGCATGTGCAGCAGGGTACAGAACACAGGGTACAAGGGCATGTGCAGCAGGGTAAAGAACACAGGGTACAAGGGCATGTGCAGCAGGGTACAGAACACAGGGTACAAAGGCATCTGCAGATGGGTACAGAGCACAGGGTACAAAGGCATCTGCAGAAGGGTAAAGAACACAGGGTACAAGGGCATGTGCAGCAGGATAAAGAACACAGGGTACAAGGGCATGTGCAGCAGGATAAAGAACACAGGGTACAAGGGCATGTGCAGCTATACCAGCACCATAAATTAGCTGGCTGAAAAGTTCTCATCTTGAGGTTTGTGAACAACTGGGGACTGTCGACAATACTCTGTCGACTGGAGTATTTCAAACACAGATTCTCCTGCACCGATAGTGAAAGGTTAATCTGATGCCTACATGCATTTTTTGTTTGGACCAGCTGTCAAATGAACACAACAAACCAGCTTTCTTTAAAACATACTTGGAAACCAAATGTTGAAACCTGGCAATTAAAATAAACAGTAAAATATTTGAAGGCAACCTTATCTAATTTTAAAAAGCAGCAAAAGTTCATAGCTACAACAGTAAATCTTAACAAAAGTGCCCTTAAAGTCAAGGCACGCTGCAAAATGTTAAAAGGCCCATAAAATCAGCAAATCTCTGATGCTGCTTGCTGCAATAGACATCTCTGAAATTTTATTCATGGAAGAGCAAGTGAGAAGCTTGCAGAAAATACCACTTTCTTTTCTTGCAGAAAATACCACTTTTCTTTCTTTTTTGGAAATGTTATATGACATGGAATCCAACCTAATTGGTACATTGTGATCTGGGACACCACACTGTAGATTAATGATGCTATGGGAAGTCAAGCCCAACTTTTAATTTTCATTTTTTACATGTGGGAAAATATCGTAGTTGAGAATTTTTTTGATTGTTGCATTTTACCCCAAAGAACTACTGGTACAAATATTTTTTAAGCGCTCAATGAATGCACGAAATGAAAAAGGCCTGATTTGGGAGAATTGTGCTGAGAAAGGCTTTGGTGGAGCTAAGGTCATGATAGATTATAAGAAGGGACATATTTTAAAAATTATGCAAGTTGGAATCAGTGATGTTTTGACGAACTGCATTTTGCATAGAGAAGCACTTCCTTTGAAGGAGCTGTGTCAGTATTTAAACTAATTGTTGTTCACTATTAAGATGGTGAACATCATTAAGAAGAGGGCTTTGAAGGCCTGGGTTTTTACAGGTCTTTGAGCTGGAATGTGTCACAATCATCAAATCCTGCCTTCACACACAGAAGCTTGCTAACGCTCCCATGGGTCTGTCTTGTGATGAGTGTTTGAGTTGCAAATGGTGATCATCAAGTTTTTATCTAATCAGAATTCCAATTCGGTCCTGAACTAGACTTGAGCAATGAAATCAAAGTATTTGGAGAAAAGCTTTAGTGCTGGAAAGAATGAGGAAGTCTAGGAGTAACAGCAATGTTAACAGGTGACAAGGAAAAGAAGGCTGTGGACATTTCTCACAAAATCTGTTTCTATCTCACTGTGCTTGATGATGTTTTAAAAAAAAAGAACTTTGATGAACTTAAAATAGACTTAAAATTGGACAAAAACTTGAATGCAAAATTCAATCCAACTCAAACACGTCCCACAGCATAATTGTAATGAAGGAGAAACTGACTGATCTCAGCAATGACAGTTTTTGCATAAGCCCTTCAAGAGCATGAGACATAAAGTCATTTTAGATAAACCCTGCTGGTTCTGCAACATGCCCAGAGCCTAAACCAATGAAAATTATTTTACCATTTGCAACCATATACTTGTACCATACGTTTTCAGCTCTGGGAACAAATAAACAAAAGAAAGCAAAACTGAAAGATGACATCGTAAAAGATGAGATGAGCACACGTCCAAGAGTACCCCCAGATGCACTATAAGACAATGAGAAACATGTGCTTTACATACCAAGTTTAACATACATTAACATCAACTTTAATAAGGAGGAAAATCATATTATAAATATTTAACAAGCTTAAAAGTATGCCTATAGATTTTATGTGCCATTCAACATTATTTTTTTCTTGTTTGCAGTCGTAAACGGTTAGTTATGCAAAAAATGTTTAAAGGAACAAACATGGAAAAAAAGGTTGGGAACCCCTGAGCTAAGTGCAAATGGGATTAATATGTTTAGTACTAGTGTATTATCAGCAGTTTTTCAGTTGATGTCCTGTTTTATATTTAGTCTGTGTGTTGAGCAAACATGAACACAGGCAATAAAAGGAAATAAAAACAAAGTTTTACCACTTAGTTATTATCTTCTATCAGTAGTGTAGTAACTGTTCATTACAGGAATTCTCTTGTTTTATTTAAATCCTTGCCTGTATTTATTGTTCTAACATAAATTTAATTAAAATTTTACTGCTGTGTACAGAATATAAGAAAAGGTAACCAAGTGTGAAGTAATGTGTGTAATGTGTGTAAGGTTTTATTGCAAACTGCATGGAAACATGCTCATTTGTAACCTCATTAAAAGTTTGATAATTAAGAAATTTATGTTTGAAGTGTTATAAATGTGTTTGAAATGACACTGTAGGTTGCTCATTATAAAGTATTTTACAGTACTTTAGTAACATTTAAAAGAATTGGTTTGTTTCCATATGGTCTAAAATAATTTAAGTTTTTCATTTGAAACATTGCAAACCAGTTTTTAAATCTTTTTCTTATTTACACATTTATGTGGGAAACACTTAAAATATAAATTGGGGTATTGCTGTATACAGAATGCGATCAAAAGGTCCAAGTAAGAAAAATCAAGAAGTTAAAGACTAGTTGAAAGTGAGCTCACACTACCCTTTACCAGACAAGGGTAAAGCCTCTTCCTGCCTGAGATGAAGACTGCATCGCCTAGTCATACAAAGGATGAGTTTAGGAGTGCTTCTTGTAAAGCTCAAGGAATGCAATTAGAGGTGGAAAAAACAAACTAGATCATTTTTTGAGGAAAAATTCCCTGAAACTGGCAACAGTTGAAATTATATGAAAGGAATAAATGAACAGAAGTGTTAAGAAGCTGCAAAATAAGCTGTTTTTTTGTAGTTATATGATTAGTAAGATGATGTTGACGCAATATTTTGTCAAAACATTATATCTGGGTGGGCACATGTATATAGAATCATATATAAGTTTAAATATCTGAAAATACAATCATAATCATTTATCATTTACATTTCCTGCCAATGATCTCAATGTCACAAGTTGAAAGGAACACAGGAGACTTCCCAGTTTCAAGCCATGAATTCTGTCTTTTCTTGAGACATTCCCAGGTGCTGCTAAGTCAACAAAAAAGGTAATATCTGCCTGTGTCCTATACTAAGGTGTTCCCACCAAGCAGGATACATTAAAAATATAAAGGTGGCTAATCAAGGTTTGATATTCTTATTTGATGGAGAAATAACTCATTTGTGATGCTCTTCTGCAAAAGGAGTTCTTCTTCCCTAATATGGAGAGACAGCCTTGCATAAAAACATTCCTCTGTCATTCTCTGAACCTGCCACTAGGCATCATTATTTCTCATCTTTCCATGTTTTTCTGCATTCCTGTCTCCTCATGTTGGTTATTTCAGTGATTACTGCTGTTTCCCATTTCCTTCTGTGTTCTGTATATGCCTACACTTATTCCCCTCTGTTACCAGTTGAGGCTTTGTGGTTCAGCAGCCGTGTTAGGTAGTCTGTGTTAGTCGATGTTTATTTGGTATAGTTTCTTGATGGCTTTGTTCATAGCTTGCCCATCAGAATAAACCCTTCACACACACTAGATTTGTCTTGCCTTGGTTCCTATGTTCACCAAATAATTACACTTTCCTACTGTTTGCTCCATTTTTTAATCACCCACAGTTTTATCTGTCAGCTTCTTTTATGATCAAATACAGGTTCAGATCTATTTTTTGCTTTAAACTTTAATATAAATGTATGTTTTTAGGAAAGCAGAGTTAAAATTAAATACATTGAACAACACAAAATCATTTAAGTAGTAAAGGAGCAGGAAGTCAAAAAAATAACTGTTTAAATACACTGACATTTTAAACGCACAACTGAGTAAAACATCAACATCTGAAGCAATAGGGGGTAATCAGTCTTGTTACAGATTTGACATCAAAGAGAGTTGCTGTGAGGGAAGTGATTTCTCGGTGGTTTTAGTTTGCATCCGAGCATCATTCTTTGCTCTAGTGCTGTGTGTCTGATAGCTTGTTAAAAGAAGCTGTTATTCAGTCTACATATCTTTGCTTTTATGCTCTTGTAACATTTCCCAGATTGCTTGTGAGATAATACTATGAAGCCAGGATGGCTATTGTTATTTGTGATATCGTCTATGTTTTTGAGACTTTGGGGATGTCTGCAATAGGAGAGAGGTAATCACCAGTGATCTTTTGAACTGACCTGATTATTGTTTCCAAACCACACTGTGATTGCACATATGGCAAAACTTAATATTTGCTCACTTGTTAAATGTGCTGAGTGGAAAATCCAAATATTTTCTGTTATTTAGAGAACTATAGAGACTGTTAGACCTTTGTATGGGTTTTGTGACCTGTGGAGTCCAATGTTCCTACTAAAGGCAACTTAACTTCACTGACCATTTATATATCCGATCTATCAAAAAGATTCAGAGATCCCGAACCTCCCTTACTATGACCAATTTTCCCCTAGCACAGTTGGACCTGCTCTTTTTTGAGACAGAAAATGATTTCCAGACTTGGAAGTGCTGATTTTTTATGTCATTCACTTTATGCATGGTAGTGAATGAACTGAATCATCTCTGTTTTCAGTCACCATAGGTTTGTTCCAATAGACTACAGAGCCCAAATGCTAATAAAGACTTTTGAATTGAACATACTAAGAGCCCCAACAAAAGCCTGGAGTTGCAGTCATGGCTGGGGAGTGAGGTCAAGGGCCAGGAAGGTCAGTCTTGAATGAAGACAACAATGGGTGAGAAAAAATATAGGGAGGGGACAGAGAAGCAGAGGATCGGGAACAGGCAAGGACAGGTCAAATGACAAGAATGAGGAGACATCATCAATGCTTAGTTCAACATTTCACAAGGATAAGCAATTATGAGCAGAGAACTGGAGAGGATTTATCTAGGTGAAGGAAACAGCAGAAGGTGTTTTCAATGGTGACTCTGAGCACACCTCCCATGAGTCATAACAAGGTGGAAAGGATAGCATGTCATCCCACCAGAACATGGAC
>JABJVR010006794.1:0-12126 GCA_025773905.1 Chitala chitala
GACTGAATTATGTTCTATATTGTTCTTACAAGTTCATAGAATTTTCATTTCAGTTAGAACCAAATATTTGTATTGATTATTGTAATTTGATCATTTTATACATTTGTGTTTTTAAAATCTTTTTGATTGATGTTTTGTCTCCTTTACAATATTCTATATTTAAAATAATCTATTTTTATTCTGGCTACTTAAATTCATTTCAGGCTACCAAAATTTGAAGAGTGCCTGTCTGAAGGGCTACCAGGCATTTTTAAAATTTGCAAGCCTTGTGGTGTCATCAGGTGAATGAGGGACCATGTATCAGCAAAACACATCCCTATTAACCTCATCTTCTGTGATGTTCCTTTGGAGGGGAACATTTCAGGAGATAAACACAATCTACAAATCTTTGAGGAGAACAGTAAAGCTCCACGCTGGCATCATATTGCTCTTCCTGTTCCAGGGAATGATAAAATCCAAAGGAAATTAAAATGGCACAGATGTAGAATTTTTATTTTTAACCTTGACTGTTCTTCAGAAACGGATCAGAAATATCCAATGTACCAATATTTAAACACAAAGGAAGACAAACAATATTATAAAAGTTCATATATGTGGATAAGATGCAGTTTAAATGTTTTTAGAAATAATTCTGTTGTTCATTAGATTCTTTGGCCCAAATGAAGTTACATAACTCATGGCTCTGTGTGATTTTCAAACAGTAGCTTTCAGGACCAGAGACTACGTTTTCTTATAGATACATTCAATTAAAACACTACAATACACCTCCTTGTGCATCTGAAAACTGGACAGGACCTGTAGTTACACAATTATTTTGACAGAGTGCCCGAGATTCCTTAAATATTCATATTCTAAGTGTTATGTGTCATAATTTTAAATTCTGAACTTAGAAACCATGAACAGCATTCAGCTTTTTAATGACTTCCTAATACAGTATATTCTACAAAGAAAACCAATGCAAAACAACTACATTATATTATGTTTCATATAATCTAGCCTCGGCGTCCCCCCAGAAGAGCTGGAGGAGGTGTCTGGGGAGAGGGAAGTCTAGAGGTCCCTTCTTAGACTGCTGCCCCCGTGACCCGGCCCCAGATAAGCGGCAGAAAATGGATGGATGGATGGACGGATGGATAATCTATCCTTTATGTATTTAGAATATCTTTTATTAAACTTATATTGTATATTAGTGATATTAAAAGTGTTATGAAGAGAATTGTCAGATATACATTATTGTACTACCCAAGTGAAATTAGTTGAATCTTAAAAAGAAACTAATAAGGATGCTGCAGGAGGATGCATCCCTGGGGGTTGGGGGGAGTTAGCCCCAGGCTTCCTGCAGATATATTGTGAGGATCACCAAAAGCCCAGCCATGTTTCATATCACATTCACAGGAGGGCTGTATGAGGTGAAATACTCATCCCGGTCCCTGGATTTCCCCCCTCCCCCTTTTTTTTTTTTTTACAAGACTTTGACCTCCCTGTTACCCATTTTCTCATCTGGGCAGATCTGCGCTGCTCAGGATAAATAAATGGAAGTAAAAGTGTGCTTTCAGACAACACCAGGATTCAACAAGAGGTCAATAATGTCACACCTTCAGGACAGACCAGACAACCAAACAAATGTTTGTTTGGCTCTGTACTTGTGTCAAACTATCTGATAAATACTGATTTTTTTTTTTGTAGGAGGTGGGGGTTAAAGGTTAGGGGTAATGGAGCAGATCGTGGTGTAACGTGGCAGGTCTGGCGGTGGGCAAAATTAAAGTCAGCAGGAGCGTGAGGAGAACAGAATGCCAACCATCATAAGATAAGCCGAAATTTGTTGCACTGTTCACTGGGCGAGGAAACCGTCTGCTGCAATCAGGAGGATGCCCCTCAACTGGGATGCTCTTTACTGAAGCACAGTGACGACAGTGTGGCAGCCTGTAAAAGCAGGAGGTCTGTACTGGTGTCTTCCCAAAGAACACTGTGGGTCTTACTGACCCCGTCCTTTCTCTGAATGACCAATTCTTTGTATAAAAAGATAGTATAATTGAATAGCCACAAGCTCTGTACTGACACTAAGAATGTAAATGGATCAGTATAAACACAGGTGTACCCGTACTGGCCAACACAGCTGAGCAGATAGCAGACTAAAAGTCACAGGATGAAAGTGGTATTTCTCTACTTATCTTGGAGCAGTAAGAAGAAGGATTAGAAATGTGTTATCACACATCCTCAGGATGGGTGCATGAGTACGCTAATGGTACAACCCTTTGCCTAAATCCATGCTGGAGGGGTGGGGGAGGTCTCTTTCACCGCTGGCAGACCATGGAGAATCTGATTATCATAAGCGCTGCCTTCCCTCATTCCTCAGGCGGTTAACAAAGGAAAAACTCAGGTGACAAAGTCATTTACTTAATACAAGAATGCATTTACCTTGGTTACAGGAGTATTTTAATAGGGCACAAATAAGGAAAACTCTGTACATTGAGTTTTAAGGTAACAGGACACTATGTAACAGTGTTATCCACTCTGCTAGGAGAACCCAGGACCCACACTTGCTTAACGATGTTTAGTCAAGGGAATAAATGTAGACTCTATTACTAAGGATGACACTGTTTGTAAATGGGTTTCTTTGCTCAGGAAATTATTCTGGGTGAAATCAGGACGGTGGAGAGTTGTAATCATTCAGTCACGTGGCTCCACAGTAGTTTCCTCAAAATTTTACCTCTTCTGTTGTCCTGTAATCGCTCTATTTTCTTTACCTGCTGCGACTCAAAAAAACTTGCTTTTCCACTCCAGAAGGCAATGCAAAAAGCCTAGAGTAACGGTTAAAGAGATCTAAATATAATCCTCTTTCTTCGGTTTGATTGCTCTTTTATCTCAGCATCACAGAATCCTAATTCCATAATCCGTCAAAATGGCAAACTCACCGGACGGAACAAAAGCACATGCCATGATCAGGAAGATCCATCCAGTGGAATGTCAGTCACTGACAGTCAACCTGACATTGAACCGTGCCTTAATACATTGAGAGGTGTCACAGTGAACCTACAGTAAACTATACAGAGCTTTAAAAAAATCTGTGCTAACACAGTCCAAACATAATGTTGGTAGAGCAACAGTACAAGCATAATAAAACTTAAAGGTACTTTAACACTAAGTATTACCGCAGTGTAACCACTTTACATGAACTGCATGTTTGAGACTGTCACCACAGGTCACTGTGTTGGTGGAACATAAGACAGCAGACAGATTTTTGACTGGTTCTCACTGCGACCTCACCCTGACAGCAAGTAAACCATTCTGCCTCCACCCTCCCTCCCACCAAGCCATCAGTAACCATTAGGAAGTGGACCGCCCACCATGGCAGAAGAGGAACCTGAATGGTTATTCTTCCACACTCACAATGACCCATAGCGCAATAAAGTCCTGCTATTCTGCTCACATGTGCTCTAAATTTTGTCACGGAGCAGCCTCTTTTGAGAGGGCAGCCTGTGAAGACACAGCCCCCTTCCAAAGGGGACCTTCACTATAACTCACTGTTAAAGAGGGTTCGTGGACCTCCAGTCAGCTTAAGCCAGCCCTCTGGTAACACTACAGCAGCTTCACTCTCAGAATTTACAGCCCAGCAAAATCGTGCATCTGTGACCACAGAGGAAAAATCCCAGGCCATGACCTTCAGCGCCTTTTACAGGGCAAATATGACACATTCATTTCAGGTTCAGGCTGTAGTAAGTTAAGAATTTCATCTTTTTTGCATGATGATCTTAATATAATATATATTCTTTTGTTCAATCTGTTCCTAAATGTATTCTTTTTTACTCTTACTATTTTTATTTTTTATTTATCCTCACCATTTTACTATTCTTTTGCTGCTGTAACACTGTGAATTTCCCCATTGTGGGACTAATAAAGGATTATCTTATTTTAAGCTCTGTGTCCTACAGTGGAACAGCAAAATTTGTGCTAGGAATTTAACCCACATCTATTTGATCTGGTTCTGTCAGTGTCTTAACCACTATGCCACTCACTGACCTACTTCTACCCTTCCTGAACTGATTCCTGGCTCCCTTCTTCCTGAATTGATTCCTGGCAAACTCACAGACTGCCTGGTCACGACATGCCAGGTCATGGGGTTGGGGGGGAATGAAAAGCAGCCATCATTTAAATAAAATAAATTACTGATGCTTTTAGCAGAAACATCATTCGGTTTTTATGACATCTTGTAATTCTCACTGTTAACTGAGGAACACATTTTTGGGTAGACAGCAGTTTTATAGCATGTTGTTCAGAAAGTGCAATCTATGCCAGCAAAGGGATTGAGGTCAAAACTCATTAAAAGCGTAACATTACTTCCAGAAGCCTCCTCCCTTGTTTAATAACAGCCAGCCAGCAGAGGATCCAGAGGTCACATGACCAGAGTCATTCAAATTGTCCAATCATGTCAAACACTCAAAACAATGAGCTTTGAGGATACTTGCTGGAAGCACAATTCCTGCTGTCAGCTATGTTCAGCACTTCATTACCTGTTTAGCAGGAGAAGTTGTTTGGCACGCTAGATAAGGGGCAGTAGCTTTTCATATGGTCGTATACCACGTCGCTGTTTGGAAACCTGTAACCGCTCTGCACACTTCCCACACGTAAAATTAATAAAGACCAAATACCTCACACACCATGCTATTTTTAGTTCACATTTTCACATCTCATCTATTATCTTTGTTGAGACAATTACGTTCAAATTAATTTCCAAAAAACTATAAAGCTTGGGGTGATCAGATAATTCAATGAGGTCAGTTAGAGGAGAAAAGTGATTAAGTGATGTTAGAGCCATCTGGGAAATTAACATAAGGAATGCAAGAAACCACTCACCTTGGTAACTGCATCCATCACCATGACTTCAAAAATCTGCCTAACCCAGCCTGTCTTTTCTCAAAAGACCCATGAGACACTGCATCACCTTTGAACTCTGTTCGTGCCCTCACAGTTTTACTCACAACCTGCACTTTTACAATGTCTAATTTTAACTAAGGCACTAAGAAGTTTCTTCAAGGCCTCAGGGAATTAAACCGTGCCAAAACGTGCCTCAGAAAGAAACAGATGTCAGTGGAATATCCAAAGAACTGGAAACGTTAATGATTTTAAGAGCACAGCTATGCCTGCAGGTGTGTGTATTTTGACAAAAACGTTGTGACTGGAGCAGAGTAGAGCAGCCATTGTGCAGTGTTGTGTCTGTTAGCAAGGCATCTCTATCATGGATGTCGAATCTGCAGTCGGGGGGGAGGGGGGAGGTGATGCTGTGTTTGCTGCAAGACAGCTGGGCCACTGTGAAAGCTAAGGGCTGCCCACTTCAGCTCACACAAATGAAAGGTCTACAAGAGCCCCGCTGTACGGCAGTCTGCTCAAGGGTCCCTTCTCACCCTCCTTCCCTCCCTTCTGGAAGAAGCCCAGTAATAAGCCCCCACCTCCAGAATTCATGCTGTGCCCTGCACATCTGTCGATCCAGAGGCAAAGTGCAGGCCTTGGCAGTGCCTGGGGAATGGGTGCTGTGTGGTCCCATAGCAGTCGGTGCATTCAGACGACGGGCCTCCTTTGTGGTGTCCCCCAAACCCCCGACCCAGCAGTACATACCCCCCCAAACCACCCCCCATGCTCTTCACAAGAAAGGGAAAGAACAACAGCCCAGTAAGGGGGGCACAGAGAAAACAGACCTCCTTTGTTACCCTTTCCCTTTCAAGACTGTACTGAAGCCTACGATTCTAAAGTTTAGTCCTCACGCCATAGGTGACAACGCAGCAGACCGACCTGTCTCAACATAAACAAACATCACTTTATCACCCAGTTTTCCCATCCTCATTTCTCTGTGCTTGCATTTGCACAAATCAAAGCAGTGCAAAGGTGTTATAATGAATTCCGGTGTACGCAATTAATCTGTGGTCCCATATGCATGGATATCACTGGCAGTTAATTTGTAGTTGAACAATGTTATACAGAACATGGCACCTTTCTCTTCAGTTATACCTGTGAACAAATGTTCTTTTGTTCTCACAAATAGGTTTGATAACCTGACCAGGTTAATAATTCTTTCCAGGTTGTAAACTGGAACACAAGACGCCATGATCTTTTATTATTCCATCATAATTGTTGAATGTACGGCTCAGGAGCTCCTGACATGCAAGGCTGGATCTATAATTAGAGCAAATTGGGTGCACACCCAGGTACCCTATACACTAAGGGCCCATATGAAAAAAATAATAGTAGTAATTCAAATAATTACAGTTAAAGGCATAGCATTAGGGAGGGAGGCTTCCAAGCTGGAACAACCAGGGTCTCATTGGGCTTTTAATTCAGCCCTGCTGACACTGAACTGATACATTTTTTTAAATGGGGCAGGATACATATTGGAGGAAAGGGTGTCTGAAAAAGACAACAGCTGTTTTTGGGCCTGGGGGACTTTAACCACAATCTCCAGCATAAGGAAATTAATTGTCCTGAATATGATTTCATGACATTATACCTCATAATAATTCAAATTAATCTGCCATCATAAGCGTAGGGAGCTCACAGAGCAGTGTCGGTTTCTGTGATGTTCAGGTTCTTACTCAGAATGGCACCCAACGTGGATAAGCTCTCTTAAAAGACCTTGACAAAGGTGCCTACATGCTACAGATGCCGGAAGAGTCTGATACTGTAGGAGAGAGATGCACCAACAGTACATAGTATAGATGCTCAGAGATGGACTGTAGTATTGAAATGTATCCCAGGCAATACAAAATAGAATATAGCCTGGATGTGGTGCCAACCCAAAAATCACAGTCATGATGGTTCACACACACACAAGAAGAACATATCAACTCCACACACACTCAAAAAGGCTGGATATGAATCTATAACCCTGGAGGCATGAGGGGAGAGTACATCCTGCAGCGTTAATGTGCTTCACACTACCTGAAAATGCCTTCACAATCTTCAGGTAGAAACCAAAAACATCTCATTAATAAGCATGATTACTGTTATTCTGGTTACATTTTCTCTGTATAATATGTGTCTTAATGGTCAACTGTAGCAGCAGCATGCCTCATACTACTGTATTATGGCACGACTGTCATTGTGAACTGTTTTGAATGTAGTCTTTCTTTTTTTGCTTCCAATACTTTTCTCCTTTACCAGCCTTCCATAGTCTCCAACATGAACAACAAAATCAGATGTGTGAGGATCCGCATCACATACCAGCAAAACTGGAAGACCATAATAAATAAACAGAACAAAATGTGACGGCATCTTATTAAATCAAATAGTCGACATTCTTTCCAGCCCACGCTGTGAAATAAGTGGCATTCAGTTCAGACTATTACAGTCCTTTACCTCCCACCGTCTAGTCCACTCTCACGGCTGGTTTCTGTGACTCCATTATCTATGAAATGTCGTACTGCTGAATGTCATTATAATGTCTCATGTTTTTAAACAGTTCTAGTTTCCATAAGGTCGGAGTAAGTTAATGACAAGACACTGAGGTCACTGTGAGTTGTTCTTTTGCCTCATTCTCTTTATCAAACGTCCTCAGAAGTCGGACAACACGGCCACAAAGGTGGACTACTAAAATGACTATATGGTTCCGTGTTAATTTTTGCTTGTAATAAGTGGGAAGCTTGTTATCAATTCGCTAAGTGACAGGAGATGATAAACAAACAGCGATCGCCTCTAGCTGAAGTTGGAAGCGATGTACGAACTCGCGACGCTTTTCTCATGAGTCACACAAATAAGGAGCTGTGGAGGGATATGGGTGTTAATGCCATTATGTTAATGTTCACTAGTCATATTTCACCCCTTGTTGGAATTGTTTAGAGATTATCCAGTGACCCATTTCATCAAGAATTTACTTAAACTGCACCGTTCTCTTGAAATATGACATACCACCATCATTGATCTATAAATAATGGCAAAGTTTAAAAAGATGTTTGGTTAATTATTGTTACCATAGTTTTGGATCAGTAAAATTATAAACAAGGTAGATGTCTTGCGAACTGTGCGGTCTCGTCACCATCACTTAGTAACTGATCGTTCAATCCGCGCACTTCGTTACTGAAACAAGCGCGCAAGTGCAGAGTGCAGATCGCGTTGACGTCGTCACGCAATCGAATATGGCATTTTACAAAATAAACAGGATTGTTATAAAACGTTTACACATGATTATCTGTTTAAAATTGGCCAATGTGGTATAAAGAACGTTGCAATGCTATGCATTTAGTTTAAGATGAAGATAACATTCCGTACAAAAAAGAACACCAATGCGTTCAGAGAAACGCAATGATTTATCATGATGAAACTATACATTAGTTTCACACCTTGTTATTCTTTTTTTTCTCTTTTATTATTAGTGCAAGCTATCTGTAGTATAGTGTTCACACACCATAATAATTATGTATTTTTATTTTATTATTATTATTATTTTGCATCGTGTATTTACTGTTGCAATCATTAAATGTAAATTCAACCTTACCGTAATTTTGCCATAATCCTGTTTAAAATGTTGAAGGGTGAATTGTCATTTAAGTATATAGCATGTACCAACAGATATTTAATAGGACAATATACATCATGCCTAATACAGAAGTGTCTGTTTGATAAGCCGACGTTGCCGCTTGTTAAAGAAGCGCATCTATTTCGTTTAGTCTCATAACACCGTGAGAATTCAGCACAGCACGGAAATCCGCAACATCATTGGCTGCCACGGTAAACAGCAGAAAACAGTCTGCGTCTTGTCATCTACTGCACCAAACTGAAATTGTCTTTAGATATAACACCATACGCTGTTTTAAAAACCCAAAGATAATTTTTCAGGAATACAAACATTTAGAAACATATGCACGAAAAGAATGGCAAGACTTACCGTTAATACGATGTAATTCTTCTGACTAATGTTTTTAAATTATGTAGCAGGTGCATATACCTCGAGGCTTCTTGTCCCTTCGCCAGGCAGACCCCTTGCAAGCAGTGCTCTATTCCCTCGCGCTGCCCTTGCTGTCTTTCCCTAACCGGCTCGTGCACGCTCGAAGGCCAGGGCACGCGCCTACAGCGACACCAATAGACTGTGGCTGCGAGGGATTGGTGGTTTGCAAAAAAATGTAAGATACAGTATTGTAGTCTTTAAAGCAGTAACTCAGAGGTATTCTATCTGAATAAAACAAATAATTACACAGGCAAAACATTTTAATGTTTTTAAGTTACTGTTATTTTGATAACATTATGCCTAAAATACAAAACTGTACTAGCTCTGAGGTTTCTACAATCTTCAAAAAGCATAAATATGATATTAAAATAGGTTATAGGGTTATGTATGTAGAGTACATAATTTCAGTGTGTGGCTAAAAATAATGTCAGAAAGTTTTTTCTCTTGAACTTTTTACACATTACTAGTCAGTGTCTGGTTCTATCTGTCTCCTACATAGGGTGGTCTGAGCTTTTGATGACTATAATTTGCTCGTAGCAGAGAGGGTGATTCCTCTAAAAGTCATGCAAGAAGCAGTTGCTTAGCATGCATAGAACAGTGGAGTGTGACAGCAATGATAAATTTCCCAGATGATACGACTTTCCAAACCAGACAAAATTCTTTCTTTAAAACTAACTCATAACTATTAGGGTCAAAATCTAGGTCCAATTAATTCATTTCATAGAAAGAGTGACGAAGAAAAAAATATATAATATATTGTATATATATTTTTTTACAGTCATATGTTTCTTTAACTACACAGTAAATTCTCTTTAAAATAGTGTAGGCAGTAATGGAAATGCCTAAGCAATTGGATAAAACTGGTGTAATTTTTTTTTAATTAGGAGTAGAAGTCTACATACAAACACAAAATGAATAAATAACTGTGTATACTGATAAATTTGCTTGCCAATATTCAGAGTGATTCTTCCAAAGTCATCAATCACTGTGTGCCACTGATAAGCAACATATTTTCATCCTGCTTTTACTTAAGCGGTCTTTTTTTTATATAATAAATAAATAAATAGGCATGCAGAATTTGTATATAGCCATTACCGATATTTCACTTACACACTGAAAGCATTTTTGAAAAGAGTGGCTGTCGGCTTTATCTCAGTGCAGGATTTACAATTATTGCCTAATTTGAGCTCAGATGATGTTGAACAGCAACTATCACAACGGGATCTTCATCATTAATGTAGGCTGCAGAAACGGGACACAGGGCTGTCGCCCAATGGCTGAACCGGAGCACAGTCGGTCCCTGACCTGCTGGGATTGTCTGCTTCCAAATAGCAAGCTGCACAGTGGACCCAATTAACAAGAATCAGAGGTCTAGAGTACTGAAAAACAAGTGCAGTCCAGCTGTGTGCCGGACCATCTGCCTGCAGTGTCCTACTCTATTTCTTTATGCCCACTGAGGAGCCAGGGAGACATTATTGTGGGGCTGGAGTGTGGAGTGAAAAGCAAAGCTCTGACAAAAGCATTTTTTGGGGGACCAACAGAACATTTTATTGCAGACACTACAACAACACTCTCAGTATTTTTCCAATTTCATGGGTGGGAAAACAAGATTTTGCTTTGTGCAACTTTTTAAGACAAAATATCACATTTCCACCGCATTCCCCATGCTACAGACTATAACATAAATTATCTGTTTTTAACAAAAGGACCACGAGTCCAATCAGATCACCGTAGATTCAAAGTCGACGGTGAGTTATGCAGAACATTTGGCCAGAAGAGTCTAGCAGTCATGTGACATGGGCAGCGATGCCTACTCCGGAGTGACAGCCACATGTGATAAATCGAGCCATTTCTTCACAATATGGTGTAATAAGCTGCACCAGATGGGTTTTTTTTTTTTTTACGGAGTTAAGCACTGAAGCACCACTACCGCTATTGCAGTAAACAGCGCAGTAAACCGTACCTCTGACACATGGTGCTTCACAGAAACTGCTGCTCATGTTGACAGAATAGTAAATGGTTCTGTTTAACAGTTCACAATGATGTTTGGGCCAATGCAGTTAAATAAAAGGGGAAACAGGAAAAAGAAGGAAACCTGCAGAAGTCAGAATGTGTAGACATACCCTCCCCTCTACACATACACCATTACCACTCCTTCCCCCCACACCCATCACAACCATGCGTTTGTGTGTCTGCCTTCAATTAAAGTATTTTTTGTGGAGAAATAATATGCACAGTGTACACACAGTGGTTTCACACCGTTTTACTTTTTCGATTTCAAATCTGAGGACACAGAAACAGAGCAGAGCCGTTCGGAGACCTGGTTGGAGCCCTGCTTCTGTGCATCCACTCTGTGTCTTTGTTACTGCCTGTAGATCAACTGCTGGACCCCAGGGGATAGACACGGATTCCACTAATAAAAAATACATCAAGCAGTCATAACCACCCCCCACCTCAAGATTGCTACATCGCCCCACCCAACTGGCCCCTATTCCCCTCTGGCGTAGCAACAACAGCTACAGAGCATGAGACAATTATGCTAATGGATTCCCCATGGAGCATCGCTGAACATCACCATACATGTGGATGACAATGAGGAACAGGCCTTACACTACATAATCAAACTGTTACCCCTACCCAAACAATCAGAAACAATTAAGAACTTGATTATTTTCAGCAGTGAACGCTGCAAGATGCAGACCTTCAGTGGGTAGATTACAGTCAACATGTAGAGGTTAGAGAAATACAATTAATGACAACTGGTAACATATGGTACCCTTGGTTTTAATTGCATTCTGTTACTTATCTGTAACAGTTTCTGTAATATTAATGAATAGGTTGTATTGTAAAACGGTTAAAGAGAACACAACACTGGATTCTGAACAAGGATTTTTGCAACGAATTTTAAAATAAACAATATTTCTCACAGACAAATGTAAAAATAAATGGCATAGTGAAAATAGTGAAAAAGAAGGAAGTCTTGACGTAAGGTCTGAACATTTTAACAACTACTCCTGTTATGTTTCGATCACATGGTTTTCGTGTGCAGCCATCTCTGTAGTTTTCAGTATAAAAACACAAGAGCTTGGTGTAGAAATAAGGAACAGCATGTAAATAAACACGCCTTGGGTCTGTGTGCGTGGAGTTTGCATGTTCTCCCTGTGCTTGGTGGGTTTTCTCCGGGTGCTCCGGTTTCC
>JABJVR010006795.1:0-12125 GCA_025773905.1 Chitala chitala
CATGCCCCCAGCCCAGTAAAAGCAGTACTATAACATTCAGGTGATGCATTACCCTGATGCACAGCGACGCTGCACCCATGTCCATCACAATACACCAGGGGGTTCTCAGCCCAGCCCCGCTCATCGGAACACACACAGCAGCCTCCGACCATCTCCCGCATGCCTGGTCCACACGCTCACTCAAGGCCACTGTGTTAAGGCTAAACCTATTCCCGGAATCTAGTCTTTCCAAAAATAAACACTGCACGCAGCATCTTGGCCATTTTCCGGTGCCATGGCACTCCGGCAGGAGCTGGACTGGGAACAGAGAGGAAATATGCAGAGCGACTTTTCCGTGATGTCGCCTTCGCGTCCCCGCATGTAGATTTTATATGTAATATATAACTGCGCAGACCCAAATTCACAAGCCTTCAAGCTCAGTCCTCCAGACAAAAAAAATAGTACGTTTCTTTTACTACTTTCTCCGTAAAACGTATCCAGCGGTAATTCCACGATTCGGGTTTATAAACGTGTAGATTCGGAGGCAGTTTTTGTGCACCTCCTATCAAGTACACTACAGGAAGTGGAGATTAAAAAAGGAGCACAGTTTAGTTTAACTCTTTATCTCCCTTCAGTAACCCAGACAACATGCTTCCTATTTCAAGTTCATCTGCGCTCCTACTAAAAATCAAGTTCATGTGTACTAAAATAAGGGGTTCTGGATTCCAAAAAAAAAAAAAATTATAGATTGAATTTATTTTAATTTGTTTTATAACAGCCTTCTTTTAAAAAAGCCATTAGAAAACAGCGTTAACGTTAAAGTAATTTGCAAACGATCTATGGCATGCCTCGAAACCCCAAAAGTTATGTCCATGTGTGTTTATGACTAATAAATGTCAGATGTGCAAACATCTGCAGTAATCTGTGGAAAAACATCACTACAATGCAAGCACTGTAAGTTACAAAACATAATTCAATGACACGATTTCAATCGTGAAGGTAGGTTTGCTCTTTGAGAATATCAGTTCCACTCAAAACCTTGTGCTGCAATGGCAAAGCCCTGTTACCGCTCTGCACATGGCACACACCGGAGCCTAGCCAACACCTCACAGCCCACTCCAGACCAGAAACACCTATTATCTACCTACATCATCATCACGTGACTATTTACAATTTCCACTCACAACAATTATTAGCCTCGCCAATGCCACCATTGTGAAAATCATTGTTAACTAACATTTACCAAAAAAGCCCTGTTAACTATTAAGGGAATTCTCATTCAACAGTATTCACCTGGATTTCTCATGGATAAGCAGGACACTTCTCTGTTGCATTCGCTGCTATACGTATTTATGGTGGTTTTTTTAATCCACAGCAGTGATCTTTACTGAATTTGTCAAGTGGCTAAAATGAGGTTGTCACATTATTGTTTTACTGTGTAATTAAGATGAGGAATTATCAGAGCTGCACTCATTATGAGTAATTAGACAGAACACTAAAAGGGGCAATAAACAGGACTCCATAAAGTGTATAACTGGTGCACTATACATTTTCAAGTTTATACCAAAGTGATTTATTGATGTAGTGATGTGTTTCCCCAAAAGGTTAATTAAATGGAGGTCAGTAATGTTTGTTCTGGAAAACCGGAATGACAACAGACAGGAACCAATGGTGCTGACTCAGCATTGTAGAAAGAAGTTAATTTATCATTAGAAATTGGAACATGAAACATACATGAAACTGTGATGCATGTAATAAAAAAAAAAACTGGTCACCACCAGGAAATTACTCTGGTTAAATGTTTTAGGTTTTAGATATTTACTGGGATTTCTACATGTCATCATTCTGTTGACACTAACAGTCAGTCCTTGAAATGGGTCAGTACTCACTGGTATTCAGTACCAGCACCTCAGGACAGCGTTTCTCTTCACAACACTGATCGCAGAATGCAGGCCTACTAATTGTTCCACATGTACATAAAAGTATTGGTGCTAGAGCTTTTAGTCATAGAGCCCCTAGTTTATGGAATAGTCTGCCTGGGTATGTACAGGATGCCAAATCGGTCTCAGTCTTTAAATCCCGACTGAAGACCTACTTTTTTGATTTAGCCTTCCCAAAACAGTCTCTGTAGCTCACAGTAATTACTGCTGCTGGCGCATGCTGTACATGCCGATACAACTGTAACAGTTTTCTATGGGGCTGCTAGAGTTTGTATTACTTGCTAACCCCTCTCTAAACTCTCTCCTCCTGCATGTGGTTACCCGGTGTCCACCTGGGCACCATCTGAGCATGATGCCTTCGTAGAGCGGCTGACTCCAAATGTTTCCGCTTGTACGAAGCTCCACCAGAGGGACACCGAAGGCCAATGAGATCGGCTTCATCACCAGGAGCAATGGCAGACTGAATTGTGCTATTTATATCATATTACTAGGAACAATCCAACTCTCTATAAGTACCACTACTCTCTGTAACGTTAGCATGCCCAGGAGGGGCTGGGCAGCCAGTCAACCTTGGTCCCCCAGAGGTTTTTTTCTCCACACTGTAGAGTTTTTGGTTCCTCTCCTCTGTTGTTGTCTGGCTTCATTCATTTGTTTTAATTATTTGATATCTGTAATTTTCTGTGTAAAGCGCTTTGAGGCACATTGTTGCGAAAGGTGCTATATAAAAATAAATTGAATTGAATTGAATTGAACTGAACACTGGGAATGCTTCTTGTATATCAGCAGCTCTCATAAGGCGACTACTAGTGTCTGTCATAAGTGGGGTACCAGCATCCCTCATCAGGTGAGTACTGGTGCCCTTCATAAGGGGGGTACCAATATCCCTCATAAGGTGAGTACAAGAGCCCTACATAAGGGGGCTGCTGACATCCCTCATATGGTGAGTACTGGTGCCCTTCATAAGGGGGTGCTGACATCCCTCATAAGGTGAGTACTGGTGCCCTTCATAAGAGGAGTGCCAATATCCCTCATAAGGTGAGTACTGGAGCCCTTCATAAGGGGGCTGCTGACATCCCTCATATGGTGAGTACTGGTGCCCTTCATAAGGGGGGTGCTGACATCCCTCATAAGGTGAGTACTGGTGCCCTTCATAAGGGGGGTACTGGTGCCCTTCATAAGGAGGGTATCAGTATCCCTCATAAGGCGAGTACTCATGCCTTTCGTAAGGGGTGTACCGGCACCTCTCATAAGAGAGGTACTGGCGTCCTTCATAAGGGGATTACAGTCCAGAAGTTACTGAGTTGATTGCGTGTATCTCTGCTGTGTGCTATATTCTGTTCTATTTTGTATAACTGGCAAAATCTACAGGAAAATGGCAACAGATAATTGAATTCAGTCCCTTTTATAATGTCTCCATGTGACTTATACTCCAATTGTTTCACTTTAATGTACTATATTTGGGCCAGCAGCTCTAGGGACCTGTAATCTCTCATCTAAGATGTTTAGCTTTAGAATCAAATGTTTCACTCTCAGCTGTGCCACCTATTTTAAGTTGATCCTAAGGAAAGAATTTAAAAAACAACAGAATATACTGTATAATTACATGATAGTGTAATTTTATTATAGGGAGGCCTCAAAATCTCAAAAAAACACGTAATATTCAGTATTTTGATAAATGTGGACTCACGTTTATGTTTATTAATTTAGCATCTGCTTGTAACAATGAGAGGTTCCAAACTAAGTGTAGTAATAAGCAAAACAGACATTCCTGATTGCAGTGGGCTAGCACACAGATCAGGGTGTACTCTGCCTCGCTTCCTAGCCTGCCTAGGACAGGCTCCAGGTCCCCTGTGACACCGCACAGGATAAGACCAGAAAGAATGACAAGACAGATGGACTTTACTGAACAAGGAACCATGAACTGACACAAAAAATAAGAAGTCATAGAATGAAGGTAGAATCATGAAATCCAGATAAGGTACCAAAATGCCACATCAGAAAACTGAATTCCCCTATAAATATTCTAGACGTTATATATCAACTAAAAGAGTCAGTTTCATTATCAGTTCAGTTGAGTTTATTTTTACATAGTGCCATTCACAACAGAGTTGCTTCCAGGCACTTTACAAGAGTGGGTCTATAAAACGATTGATAGACAAAGGATAAAGCCACATGACAACAGAGGAGAGGAACCGAAAACAACAGTGTGGAGGGAAAAACAGTACCTGTGATGGTCCAATGTCAACCAGCTTCCCAACCCTCTATGGGTATGCTAACATCATTTCCAAAATCAAACTAAACAACAATTTAACTCTGACCATTAATATGATGCCCACCTGTATTGGCAGGCATAGGTTTACATCTGTGTAGGCTGACAGGACCCCTTAAGTCAAGGCCATATCCATAATGCTACACTGGGGCCAGCAGCTCAAACACAGCATCCCACTCAGGTGGCACCCAGACCAAACACCAACCAATCACAAGGGGGGAAGAATGGCAAAGAGGGGTCAGTACAGAGTAAACACTAACACTGACAGTCAGTGTCCAGGTTTACACCTGGGTATAGGAGAGTGTACAGTAGTCTGAGTGTGTATGCAGGTTTGCTTCAGAAGTGATTGATATGCTTATACATTTAGTACGTGATAAATTTTCACTGAGGGAAGCCTAACATAAATCAAAAATTAAATATCCCAGATTATGTATGACAATTCTTGTCTCGTCTCAGATGTTGATGTCAAGTAGCAAGTATCTATCTATGACTCAGGAATATTTTAAGAGTTTATTTGTCACCTGGGCACCATCTGAGCATGATGCCTTCGTAGAGCAGCTGACTCCAAATGTACCCCCTTGGACGAAGCTCCGCCAGAGGGACACCGAAGGCCTATGAGATCGGCTTCAGCACCAGGAGTAAAGGAGGACTGAATTGTGTTATTTATATCATATTACTAGGAACAATCCAGCTCTCAATAAGTACCACTACATTCTGTAATATTAGCATGCCCAGGAGGGGCTGGGCAGCCAGTCAACCTTGGGCCCCCAGAGGTTTTTTTCTCCACACTGTAGAGTTTTTGGTTCCTCTCCTCCATTGTCTGGCTTCGTTCATTTGTATTAATTTTTCAATATCTGCAATTTCCTGTGTAAAGCGCTTTGAGGCACATTGTTGCGAAAGGCACAATATAAAAATAAATTGAATTGAACTGAATTGTAAATACAGAAAATATTTTATTTCTGAAAGTTTTGGTATAGAAGGTTCTATAATTTCTACAGATTTTTTTTTAAAGGATTTTGAAGAAAGGAGGCATATATGTTGCCCCTTCATGACAGCAGACCTGTTTCACTACAGTTATATTTTTAACAATGGTCCAGAATGAAATGTTTTGGCTTTGGCCAGCTCAAAAGGCAATTACACTGCTTTAAAAGACTCCAAAACCATTGGACACCAAAGGACACCAAATCACAATTCAACAACATAATATATATGTAATCCAAGCAAATAAATCAGAAAATAGAAGAGTTTGGGTGAATTCAAACACACAAGGGCTTGGGAACATCTGACACAGGTACTCAGGAAGTGCTCACAGGTGGAAACTCAGATGTCCATGACAGATTCAAAAGGGCTGATCAGCATGCACTGAGGGAAACACAACACCTTGTGAAGTGACCAGTGAAGAGACTGAGCAGAAATAGAGGTGCAAGACACAGTGGTGAGCAGGTAAAAGGAGAGAAGTGGGAAGTGGAACACGAGCAAACTGAGAACATGAGGATGTCTTTGAGCTTGAACTGTTTTTCTGCTCAGGGTTCTGTTTACATGGGCTACAATCCAGTTTTAGCTGAGACGTGGCATTACACAGAGTACTGTAGGATTTATCTTAATGAAATTATCACATACTGTTAACAGCCTATTAAATGGAAGGAAAATATCAGATAATGTGTAAAAATATTTTGAAGGAATGTTCCATACTTTCAATCTTATATCTTGCTGTCCTGAGAATGCAGAGGTTGTTTTCATTAATCTGTAAAAAGGACGACTGATGAACAGAATGTATTAGTTCCTTTGAAACTAATTTTGAGAATTTTGTAGGCAATTTTTACACACAATTGATGGAGATACACATTACAGATAAACATTAGGCTCATACTCATCCAAATATGGTGGCTGAAACAAGGCAGTTGTATCTCTAGCCACTACAATACAATTACTGCATTTTTGGTCAAAGTTATTTCAAGGTTCATTAAAATCATGGTGCACCTGTAACACAAATGTGGTATTACAGCTAGCCGGAGGATCAGAGGATCTGCCCCTTCCATCATACTGTGGGCTTTATGTTAAAGGGTCAGCCTCTCTGCAGGAAAGAATTCCTGCACTGCAGGACCTTCATCAGTCTTCATGTACACAGCCTTTTTGGTGGCTCTGTTGAAAATTAGGATACAGATTTCCTCATATAAGGATACAATGTAATATCACTGTATGTTAATTTCATCATTAAGATATTCTTAATTTGCTGCCTAGATGTTTTAATATTCATATGGATGCAACTCCAAATAATGATATAAAGGATAGTGTAAGAGTAAGGACTCTTTTCATATGTATTTTTATATGGGAGAAGTAGGACTTCTAATATTTTAAAAAGAGCACTGTGTTATTTTTCTGACAGTTCATCAAGTAACTGAACAAAAAGAAAGAAGAGAAGGGATAAGGCCAGGGATAAGCCCTGTTGTGGACATGTTGTTTTGCTTCTCTTCTGTTACTGACTCTCTCAAGGACATGCCAAGTAACCGTTTACAGTACATTGGTGTAATGTTTGGGGAAGCGTAGGAATGCAGGTGAGACACTGAGCCTAATTGCAGAAGAGTTTATTCAGATAGAGGGGAACAATACATGAGGCAAAGAGCAAAAATTACAAAGGAACACAAACAAAGAGTGGCAGACAGAGGTACACACTACACTACCACTTCACAACAACTGGCAAAGGACTGAGAGAAAGACTGGGCTTAAATAGAGAACACTAGGAAACCTGACTAATTGACTCAACCCCAAGTGGACAGGAATGCAGAAAAGTGGAGAAAGAGGGGAAACAGTGACGCCTAGTGGCCAGGGCAGGACAAGACAAGTGCAGGTCATGACAATGGTTTTGGAAATGCAAATCATAATTGTAATACTTTTTAATTCTAGAAAAAAAAATCTAAGGAACACTTTCTCCAAAATTCAGAATTATACAAAACATATTCGTTGTTTATGTGCAATTCTGATGATGGAATCAGTTTAACAGCCATTTGAAATAGTCATACAGTCTAAGATTTCCAAGATAGGTTAGGTAAAATTAGATAAAAATGTTCAGAACTTCAGAAGTTAAAAAGTGATGATATAACACAAGGGTTTTGAGCAGCACATGGTTTGAATAAAGGAAAGTGAACATGGCCACATGTTGAGGGCAGATACTTGCTCTGTGCTTTGAAGCACAATTCCCACTCACATAAAAGAACATACTCTTGGCTTAATCTGTTGTTCTGGTCTCTCTCTCTCCAACTGCACTGCTGTTGAACACTTCACTTCTCTTCTCATTTAATGTCTCACACTGCCTGTCTGTAATCATGCCGCCATGTCTCATCATGTCTCATTCCGGAATATTAAAAACATTAATGCTGATAACTCTTTCCTCTAGTATTGATAATCTTCTCAATCTGAATTTTCTATCCACTCTGGATCAACTAGCAGCTCAGTATAACAACAGTCTACATAACATTCTCAACTCTCTTGCTCCAGTGAAAACACGGTCTGTTACCTTTTCTCAAACAGACCCCTAGTTCACCCCTGATCTCCGGTCAATGAAAGTCAAAGCTCAGCAACTCGCGTGACTCTATAGCCAGTCTCACCATTCACAAAGAAATGCACAAAACTCTTTTATTAGAGTTAAATTACAACTTTATAAGGACTCAATCGCTCAAACTAAATCTAACTACTACTCTGACCTAATTTCTTCTAATGCAGGTAACACTAAGATACTGTTTTCATTGTTTAATAAACTTCTTCAACCACCAGACTCCCTACCCCCACATGTACTCAACTGACACCTGCAATTCATTAATGCTGTTTTTCAAAAAATTCTCATAATTCATCAGCACCTATGTTGTAATTCTCCACCTTTTCCTTTCTCTGAACTTTACGTGCATTGTCAACCATTCTCCAGTTTCCAACTCCCTGATACTGTACTTCTGAAATCTCAGACCTCATCTGTAAATCTAAGCCCTCCACATGCCAACTAGATCCCCTCCCCACAGTCTTGGTCAAATGTTGCCTCTCCTCTCTGCTTTCCTTTATATCTGCCATCATACACTCCTCACTCACCACTGGAACTGTCCTCACACTCTTCAAAACTGCAGCTGTCACCCCAAAATTGAAAAAAACTAGATCCCAACAACTATAATAACCTCCATCCCATCTCCAACCTACCCTTCATCTCCAAAATACTTGAGAAAATATTCAACTTTCAACATCACTCCCATTTAACCCAAAACTCCCTTTATGAACCTTTTCAGTCAGGTTTCCGCCCTCGCCACGCTACAGAAACCACACTCATAAAAATCACTAATGACCTCCTCATTGCAGATGACTCAGGTCTCATCCTCCTTGACCTGAGTGCAGCCTTAGACACAATTTCCCATCCCCTGTGACTACAGGTGTGCCCCAGGGCTCTGCCCTGGAGGTCCTTCTCTTTATCATCTACCTCCTTCCCCTTGGTAATATTTTCTGCAAAATCACTATCAGTTTTCACTGTTTTGCAAATGACACCCAGCAGTACGTATCCGGTAAACCTAATTCTGCACTTCCACCCTCTTCCCTTACCAACTGCTTAACTGAAATAAAATCTTGGTTCACTTCTAACTTTCTAAAACTAAATAGTGAAAAGACAGAACTCCTCCTCATTGGTACTAAATCCACATTATCCAAAGTTAATAGTTTTCCCTCACAGCTGATAGCTCTTCTGTTTCCCCCTCCCCTCAGGTTAAAACTCTGGGTGTCATCCTAGACAGCTCATTATCATTCCAGTCCCATATGAACAATATCACCAGGTCTTCATACTTTCATCTATGAAACATAAACCACCTCTGCCCCTCCCTCACTCCCCATACTGCCTCCATCCTTGTTCACAGTCTTGTTACCTCACATATTGACTACTGCAACTCTCTTTTCCTTGGACTTCCCCACAAACCCCTCCACAAGCTCCAACTAGTTCAAAATTCAGCTGCCTGCATCATTACTAAAATGCCCTCATCTCACCACATCACTCCCATCCTCCTGCAACTCCACTGGCTCCCGGGTAAATACAGTATACAATTCAAAATCCTCCTGTCTACCTTCAAGGCCATCCACAACCTCACCCCTTCATATTTGTCTGAACTCCTCTACATCGCCACCTCCTACCCGTTCTCTCAGATCTTCATCTTCCATCCACCTCACTGTGCCCTCTGCCCACCTCAGTTCCATGAGGAGCAGAGCTTTCACTCGCTCTGCTCCCAAGTTCTGGAACTCTCTTCCACCGGACATCAGAAACATTGACTCTCTTCCTGTCTTCAAATCCTGAATCAAAACTTACCTGTTTAAGATTGCCTACTTACTATAATTGCAATTGCATTGTTCTGCCTTGTTTTACTCTACGCAGTTCTTATCTGTTGTCTTACCCTACTTGTTTATTGTATTGTTGATTGTTTTATCTTGTACAGTGTCCTTGGGTGTCCAGAAAGGCTCTTATAAATAAAATGTAATATTATTATAATTATTATTATTAAGTGGGGGCACTCGTATATTGAGATACCAAGGTACTTTTAAATCTACTAATACTCTCTGGTTCCCTTGCATTTGTATAAATCAGCTATCCTTATGGATCCAGCAGTGTAATAGACAGCTTTGTTTTGTCACTAGGGACATCTGGAGAAGTTTGCTAACTGTTTAGAGTGTGCATCAGAAATGTGCAATCCTCTCTCTCATCTTTTTTGGTTAAATCACAAGTAATAGTAGATAAAGCTTTTATTATCCTTCCTGACAGGTACAATGGCTCACCAAAGACCTTCTGGACATTTCCCATGTAGCATGGTTTGTCATCACTCTGTCATCACCCCACACCTGAATCAATTCCTATCAAGGCACAACTCCCCAGCCAACACTACAACAGGGGAGGTCTGAGCAGAGCAGTTGATGTGCACCATATACCTGCAAACACTACAATGATGACATCAGTCCCTTGGCCAGTTGGACAGAACAAAAACCCCCAGTCACCACAGTCTGACTGTTGCTGCACTGAAGAAGAAGGTGGTAGTGGTGAGGGTGATTATACAGGCCCACCATTACCATAGTCAGCACTCCACCACCACTTCTCTTGCACCGGTCTGCAGAACCGCTTCTGTTCCAATCCTCCATAACACATTCAGAGGGTCTGCAATCCTCAAGCAGAATGTCCCTTGCCTGGAATCTAGTGCACAATACACACTTTGCTTTTCTACAACTACATATTTCAAATAGGAGGGCTCCAGGATCCAGGACCAAGGGCCCATCTCTCCACATTAAACTCCAGCCAGTCTCTGGCACCGCTCTAGGCTCCAAGGATTGGTTACATTTTTGTAATTTAAATAGCCACTCCAGGAGGCAAAAAATACAGTCAGCTCATTGGCTTACACATATACACATACCTCAATCAATAATGCATTCAACATCACTAAACCTGAAGAGGCTAGGGTGGTATATGACACACCTCACGCAGTATCCAGCTACCAGAACCCCCCTTGGCCTAAGCCAGGGGATTGGGTTCACAGGTGAGCGCCTGGTAGGCTGGTGATCCACCTAACTTGACCAGGCTGAGCTTGAGAACTAAAATAGAGTTTGAGGGATAGATAATTTTATGGATACAGAAGGTTTGCAGAGACGGGTTAGTACATAATACAAACACTAGCAGGCCCATAACAGAATATCATAGATTCCTTGGCATGTACAGCAGCACCAGCATGGGCTATGGAGACTGTTGTGGAAAAGCTACTTCAAAGTAGCAGCTCTTCACTTGCGATTTAAAGACTGAGACTGATTTGGCATCCCATACATAACCAGGCAGAGTATTCCACAGACTAACTCTGTAACTAAACATTCTGTACTTTTATGTATGTGTGGAATGGTAAGAAGTCCTGCATTCTGCAATTGTAGGGAACGATGTGGAGTATATGTATTAATCAGCTCTGACAGATATACTGGTGTTTTACTTTTGAGTGTCTTATATGATAACAAGAGAACTTTGAAATCAGTTCTGTACTTTACAGGTAGCCAGTGGAATGAGGACAGTATGGGACTTCCAATCGTACATTCTGCTACTCATAATATTTCTAGCAGCTGTGTTTTGGATGTGCTGTAAGGTGTTTAGTGTGCGGTTTGTACTTCCAAAGAGTAAAGCGTTGAAGTAATCTAAATGATTGTAAACAAGTGTGCACAATGTTTTCAGTATCTTCTGTAGTAAGAAAATGACACACCTTAGCAATATGTCTCAGCTGCAGGAAGCACATCTGTGAAACTGCATTGATATGAGGATCAAAGTTTGAGTCTGAAATGACACCTAAATTAAGTGCTGAGCTGCTAATGGAAAAACAGAGGTCAGCAGCACTGAGGGCTGAACTGAAAGCTCTCCTAGGAGGATCATTACGTCAAAATAACAAGATCTCAGTTTTATCTATGTTTGTAATTGGAACAAACTCACTAAAAGGATGCTTGTCTAATATTGTTGGTAGACTTGAAGGGTGTATATTGGAGCACAGTTTGAGTTTCATTCATTGTTGATTTTATCATTAAAGAACGTATTAAAGTTATCATTAGTAATAGATGAAGGCATTCCGGATACATCTTTACAGGTTAAATTAGTTAATGTTTTAAATAGAAAATGGGGGTTATCTCTGTTGTCATCAATAAGCTTAGAAGAGTATTCTGAACCTGCACTGTATAATGCTTTCCTATACTGTCTCAGGCTGTTGGACCACGCTGATTGAAATACTTCCACTTGTGCTCTAATTTACAGCATTCCTGTTTTAGACGCCATGTTTATTCATTAAACCATGGTGAGCACCTGGTAGTTCTAACCAATTTAACTTTTAATGTACTCATGTTAATGCAGTTTCACAGATATGCTACCTGCAGCTGAGAAATATTGCTAGACTTCGCCGTTTTCTTGATGC
>JABJVR010006796.1:0-12125 GCA_025773905.1 Chitala chitala
CCTATAAACTGCTGTAACAAGAGAATTTCCCCACTGTGGGATCAATAAAGTTCAATCTAATCTAATCTAATCTAATTGTTTTCTTCAAACTGAAAGCTAATTAAAGCTTTTCAGACATGTTCTTTGCTGTTTCAGCAGAACACACATGGCAAACACACAAATGCGATCCACATGAATATATTTAATACACTGCAACCAATGCAAAGGAACACAGGTACACAGAAAAGCAAACACAATTTCTTGTTGTGCTGAAATGTAAAAAAAAAAAAAAATGTAAAAAAATAAAATAAAATCACACGCACGCACGCACCGCACGTTGGGACTGAAATTAGTACATGTACAGCATTTCTAATGTACATACATATAAACATTGCCTGTAATGTTGATACACAGTTCAGTATTTTCATTATAAACTACTGCATTTTAATTTACACTAAGTACACAGTACAGAATAAAATGCATATTTTACCATTTAGAAGGAACCCATACTGTAGTTATACAGTAGAGTACTTCTGAAGAAATACATAATTAGGAATTTACAATTTACAAACTCGTACCTTAATGTACATAACTAACCTTCATGTGCCAGAATGAAATGCCTTCATAAAATCCAAGTCCACTGACGATTAACAGACTTATCAGGAAACACGTGTGATACTAGCCACATTATCTTAACATAACGCATTCACTAACGGATCACTGGGCACCCGTCCTGATTGGCTGGCTCTGTAGCAATGCCCCCTGCTGTTCCATCTGCATTAACTGCTTGAGAAGCCTCCCCACTCTCTTGCCACAGAGTGGGTAGTGTGTCTGCATCTTCAGAAAGCTCAGAACAGGGACCTGAGGGGGTGCTGTCATCCTGGCTGCTTCTCCTACAAGCACAGAACTCGGAGACGAAGAGCTTCTCGACCTGCGTTAAGAAGCGACTCGCACTGCTGTCATGCAGCTGTTCCAGGGACGTCCTTAGAGATGCCAGCATCTGTGACGGAAGAGGTGCCAGGTATGTGAACACCATCATTCCACACACGAAGCAGCTTTATGAAAGCCAAGGCAGCAATTTAGCCTCGTCAGCCACAAAGTCGCACAGCAGGGGAATGGCTGAATGGATATAGTCTAATACATGCAAGGCAGGAGCTGCCACATGCATGACACGCTAAACACTTAAGGTACAGTTTTATACATTTTTTTGGGGCAAATGTATTAAATGTAATTTGTACACTTTCAATCTAAAGCAGCCCATTATTTCACTTACTACAAATGGTGTCATTAGTAGACATCAGTTCAAATGACTACCCAAAAGGTAGCATAATCTAGTCGGCACCAATGGACATGCGTGTGAAGTGCAAGAACCGGACAAAAACATATCATGTCAACCTTAAGGGAAACACGATTCACACAGAGTTGCTTTCAAGCTATCATCACTTTTCTGCGTATACTCCAACACCCATCAATAATTTAATAAAATTTAAAAGTCCATGACATGACACTTCTTTCTCCTATTCACCCGTCTGCTCTGAAGATAACCAAATCAGTTGACTGGCTCTGTATAAATAAGCACTATTTTGCATGGTAACGGTAGTCTAAGTACTATTTAACAAATAAACTACTGTTACCGCATCTACAGAAAAATCAACATTCCTACATGCTCCATTTAATTTAAAGGTGTATTTATTCATGCTGCATTTTAAAAGGCCCATAAATATTACATGGGTCTTGTGTATCAGGCACCAGGACTGGCCTTTTCTGTTAATTTTTATACAGTGCATTTCACAGCAGAGTTTGCTTTTTATGATTGGCCATCTTGTTTAAAAGAAATACCGCTATAATTTTTTTAATACATATAACAGGTTGGCTGTACTTACTTTCTCTAAACACGTCAGCTGGGAGTCTCTGCGGAAAAACCTGTCCATTGGCACGCTACTGAAAAGGAAGAAAACATCGTCTGAGACGATGTGGAAAAGGCCCACACGGGCTCTCGTCCAGCTCTGTAACCCACTGAGGTGGGACCTGCGCGTTTCCTTACTTGTGTGATAGTTTGTACTTGTCCACCACCCACTCAGCTCGCTTCATCACCTGCTCCCAGTTGGGCTCTTTGCTCAGATGTTGGATGTCAAACTTGAAAGGGATCTCTAGAACACAAAAGGGTAACGGATTTCAAGCTGCTCCTGATGAACCCCACCTAGTTTGTACCAATCTTATTCATGCTTTTTCATCAGCAAAAGTATTGGTGTGGTGAGTAGGGTTGGGTATCGAGAACTGGTACCCAATTTCCAATAACCGGGAAATCCACAAGACGTCTGAATTTCAGTTCCACTTGTCGATTCCTACACACACATTTTCAATTGACTACATGCACTGTCAGAATAATTTATTTCTTATGCAAAGCTGACGCTTAACTTCTAATGCCAAGTGTCAGCTTTGCATAACAAGGTAGCTAGAAAGTTCGATTATTATTATTATTATTCATTTAGCAGACGCTTTTATCCAAAGTGACTTACAACATTTCACGTACATGTTACAACAAGCTAAAGCTGGGTGTCTTGATCAGGGACACACTTGGTGGCTGGGCTGGGATTCGAACCAGAAGACTTCTGCTATCCGAGCCTGATGTCCTACCCATTGAGCCAAATTACGATTAATTACGTTAAGGGTTTGGACAGCGTGTATTTCCATACAATGGGAGCATATGGATGTTTATCATACATCAAGCTTATATAAACATGCAACTGCAAGCTGTAGCAAAGAAAAACTGTAAAATCACTGTTTAGGGTGACCTGAAGCCACATGCATACTACCGTTCTAACCAGCGCAGTTAACTTATAGCCTTGTGCAATGTTGACATGCATACGCTGATTCAAATGCAGTTTTACTTTCTGAATTTCCTTTTAGTTGTGTCTATGAAAATACAACTATTGTTATAACGATGGACATTTTTCCGTCCTTTTTTTTGATTAGGCAGTATGAAAAGAAGCAGAGACACAGAGCTTCATTAAAGAGACAAAAAAGGTTTAGATGTGACAGATCAGTAACATTTCGGCCAGATCAAAACACAATGCAAACTATACTATAACTTTATAGTACAACACAATCCTAAAAATGAAACTTAAGCCAACAGACATATTAATGGACATTGTCATCAGGTTCTTTTAAAAAGGCTGATTATTTGTGCTCATACTAATTAAAATAACTGTGATGATTTACAAGTGAATGCAACTTCACTTGAACTCTATGGTATGTGCCCATGAAGATTTCTACTGTTATTATGTACATCTCTACTTAATTTTATTGTTAAATGTATGGTCCAGTATTGGCACTTGTTTTTCTTGCATTAATTTGGAAGTAAAGCATGTCCTGACACATGAAGTCCACTGGACTGCAAGGACACGTACTGTGGCTGCCTGAAGGTCCATGCTCCTCACTCACTACCAGGCAGGTGGTCTGAGAGTGGGGGGAGGCGTTACGGGGGTTGTACGGGCTTACAATCATCCCAATGAAGGGGGCCCCTCCACGGGAAAAGTAACCCTGGCAACAGAAGAGATTGCTTCGCATCAGGTCACATTTCAACAGGCTCTACAAGCCCTAGCAAATCCTTCTGGCAAAGATCCAGTTCTACACTCCTGTACCGTTAAGCACTTACATATACAAAAACATTTTGATGGCATTATCCTTTTAGTTTTACAATAATATCATATTAGTAACCCATAGCAAAGTCTATATAATAGCTATACAGATAAAATGTCAAGAGGCAGATGAGACAGCACACCTGGAACTTGGCCTGTGTGTCAATGTCTCGAAGAGAAGGGTTGGGGTCAAAGGCAGGATGTGAGTGATACCAGCCCACTACGCTGTAGCCCCTGCCAGCCAACAGCTCCGAGGCCTGGGTCTGAGACACGGGGTCCATCTCGCACTGCATGCCTGTGCTCAGGCTGTTACATGGCTCGGCAGCACAAATCTGCAGCGGCGTTCAAACGTCACGATTATCATCACGATAGCAATCATCACCACCCTCGTGAGGACGCTGTACATTAGCAATACCCTCATCCCCATCTCATGCATCACCATAATCAAAGTCACCAGCACCCACATCAGAACCTCACACATGAGCAGTGCTCTTAATGCCATCTCATAAATCAAAATGACAGTCACCACCAACCTTCCTTAAGATCTTAAAGCAACTCCACCACTGTCATGACTGTCTACGCGCTAACACAGTAAACGTTTCTGCATTCGTTAGCACTGAAAACACCGCACCAAGTTTTACCAGTCAAAACATCTCGTTTGTCTTGTACGTCATAAGACCCATAGCTCCTAAAGCAATCCATCAGAAAGTTAACATCACAAGTACTTGTGACTGTGTCGTCATCGAGCTGCTGCCACTGTGGGCTGCGACAGCTCCGCACCCTGTGTTGCTTAGCTACTGTACGGGCGCGCTTACCCTCAACACCTTTTCTCTGTCGTCGTATTCTCCTCCAAGCAAGCCGATGACCTCACTCATGGACACGTGCGCGTGCTACACAAAAAATGACGAGAGATGGACTGAAGGCTTAAGCAAGGTCTAAGATCTCTGCTTCTCTCTCAGTGAGCCTCACTAACTCACTGACGTACGCTGCCCTCTAGAGGAAGATCGGCAGGGTCTGTTCTAACAGACACAGCAGTTTCGTTGCCGTGTGTTATAACATTTACCTAAAGCTCTTTACACAAAAAAAAGGCAATATAGTTCTGCATTTAACATTGTGCTTTAAAAACATATTATGATACACACAATTTTGGACATACACTACTAACTGAACATATTTTCCACCTGATTTAATTGTTACAGCATTAAAGAAATTGCTTGTGGCAGATGAAAGGTTGGAAATACGTACATGCCATGATTTGGTCATGGAAAAAAAACAGTGAAAGTAGTGCATGATTGCTAGGGAATCATCCAATTATACAATTACCCACAAATTAGCAATATTTGTGAAACAGTAAACTTACCATGTCCATAACAATTAGGGCTTCTGGACAAACCTTCACCTTAAATGGCTCCTAAAGGTAAAGTTATAAAAAGGACACTTTGTAAAAATAACAGGATTATAATATGAATTTTTTTTGCTCAGTGTAATCATTAATACATCATTAAAACAATTTTAATGTCATTAAAACAATTTTTCAAATAAGACGTTCAAAGAACCCTACACTATATGTGCAAGACAATGCACAGGCATACCTGCTTCACTTGTCCAAACATGTTGCATGGTATAAGCTGGAATGGATCAAAGGAGCTGCAACAAAAGAAAGGCAGAGGGACCAGGTCAAAAGTGAAAAGACACAACTTTGTCTGGGCTAATGAAGTTTTCATTCAACTTGAAAAAATGTGGCAGCATTCTTTTTTTCTTTTCAAAAAACTTCTTTTTTTGGTTTAAATGAACATGTAGAATATTGAACACCTTAAATCCAAGCAGAGGAAAGGACACAGTGTGTGCTGTGAGGATGTGATAGACCCAAACACGTGTGTGAAACACACACACACACACACACACACACACACACACACACACACACACACACACACACACACACACACACAGCTGAGATTCTCACCCTCTCTGCCTGGGCACCTTGCTGGATTTTGGCTGTCTTTTGCAGCTCTCCTCCCTCCTCTTTGCAAGGTCCTCTGCACTAAGGTGCTGATGGACACCAAAGTCACCAAAAACATATCAGAGGCCAGTATGCTGAGCACTTGCTTTTCATCCACACAATGTCTAACCACCTGATTCTACTGAAATTTAGCTTGACACTTCTAACACACATCAGAACACAGTAAAATACCACAAAACAGCAGTGGGCTCTGTGTTGCTAGGCTGCAGTACTCCCACAGCTATTTTTAAATTGCAAAAACCCTGAGAGGCAAAGTTAAACTTATTGCCAAGACAAAAGAACAGAAACACAGTTACAGCACTGCAGACCTCCACCCAACCTTCTAATGAAAAGCCTCTCTACCTCAAAGGTTTGTCCCTCCAAATCCTTGGCATCACACCAGTTTCCCCACATGTCTCGCACTCGTCGCTTCCTTGTGCGCTGAAAGAATGATGGGGGGGTGTTGATGATGTCGTGCTGGTACCTTCTTGGATAATGTCCCACTGCGAAGGCCCAGGCAAACACTCACCATGGACTGCAACCTGTGGGCAAGCTGGTACGCCTCTAGTGTGTCCTTGCCCACCTTCACCTTGGAACGGTCCACTATCCTCGGCCTGTTATACACGGCCTGCTCTGCAGAGCAACATGGATGCGTCGAGTCAGGTGACGCAACGACGAAGGGAGGATGGTAAGCAAACAGTCAGACAGACAGAGAAGACAGACTGCTCACATATGGAGCCATGCCCAGCCAAGGAGTATTACCGCAACCAAAGTTGATGGCACCAATGAGCTCCAAGTAGGTGTGTATGCGCCCAATACAGTTCACATCTCCACAGTTTTTCAGACCTGGCCGTACAGACGTCTTGTTCAAATACTTAGGTTTACACTTCTCCCTAGGGGGACAGAGCCAAACGACAGACTCGCATGAGGCACACTGATTTGTAATTAGTAATGATAAAACATTAACTTCCTAATAATTAAATATTCTACATTATTATTGTAACTACACAGTATATTAAATATATTTCAATTCATGTTTCATGCAGTGATACAGTAAATCCTAGCTATACCTTTTTTATATACTGTACAAAGTATTACTAGTAAACAGGTCAAGCACAATCATTTTAAGATGCCTTCTTATCGAATTAATATTTCATATGTGGCTTATTGCACACAATAATCCAGCTAAGTATTAAACCTTTTATTTAGGCATACCACTGGTCCAGGATGTAGTTTCGGATTTTGAGGTATCGCTCAGGGGTCTTGGACGGCCTGCCCTCAAAAAATTCAGAAATGGCCTGTTTCTCCTCGTCTGTGATGGCACTTTTGTCAAGCTGCACTTCCTGCTCTGGAGCCTTCAGCTCCTCTTCTTCATACTCCTCCTCAAGCCCCGGTAAACCTTCAGCAGGTCCTAAGACAGCAAGGCACACCAGTCAAGTAAAGCAATCAGGCCATTAGTCTGAGTACACGTCTGTAAGCGTCCTCACCGTACTGTACTGCAAAGATGTAAAAGGCATACAGGCAAGCAAAGAAGTAATGAAGTGCAAACAGGGAAGCATAAAATACACAATAAAGGAAGGTCAGCCAAGTTCAACCACGGTTTTTCTTCAAAGACAAAAAGTTAAGCTTCAGTACTGGAGTTTTGCTTACCTGGTCCATCACTGTCCTCTCTTTCAGACATGACCCCTCCCTCTGGACTTCCAGGTCTGTCTATTTGGGTGTCTGTTTCCTCCACAGGGGCAGAGGCCCAATAAATAGTTGTGGCACTGTCCATGCCGCCATCAGGTGTGGTATGAGCATGTGGGTCTCTGGAACAGGGGAACTTCTCACTCAAGGGCTCCTCTGCAGATGGCTGTCGTGGTGACTCTGTTTGGCTGTCTTGGAAAGGAGCGTCATCACCAATGTCGTTTGTGATGTCAACGTCTTCATCATCAGACAGCCTCTCGATCCTCACCGCATTAGGTAGTACAGTGACGTGAACCTCAGCTGACCCACTAGGAGCCCGCTCTGCGCTCGGTGAAGGCCGATTTGTAGACCTCCATGGAAATCCTGAGGGTTTTTTTTGGGGGTCCTCTAATTTTGCCTGTAATAATTCAAGGTATACATTAGTGGTCAGGAAAAAAAATACATATGAGTACATACACATACATACACGCATGCACAAATACATATACCTACGTATACACACATACATACATGCATACATATACACACACACACAATGTATATAAGCATGCAAATTCTCATTCACATAACCTCTGAAGATACTAAAATAAAAAAATGCTTATTTACCCCTCCACAATAACAAGTATCAATTTCAGTAATGTTCTGAAATAATAATGGTTTAAGAGTCAAATATTGTGTATCCAACTTAAGACCGTACATTTCAAAATGCTTATAAGAAAGGTACTATAAAACAAAACCTTGTTCTTGAAGTACTGCCTGGCATAGCTCTTGACCTGCAGAACACTCCGACTGCCAATCAGCTTGGAGATTTTAGTCCATCTCCGGCCAAACTGAGCCTGCATATCCATCCAGAGAAGAGAATGCAATCGCTTCATCAGTTTTAAAACTGAATTACACATATTTTAACAAATCAATTAAATTCAATTCATTTTTACATAGTGCCTTGTACAATCACTGTCCTAAAGCACTTAAAAAGTGCTGCAAGGCATAATATTTACACATTTTATATATAAATGTTTTATATATACAATTATTTGTTTTATAAATTAACATAAAACATTTACAGAAAAATAAAGCATGAAGATAAATTGCCCACCCTCCTCCACAGTAACACCAAAAAAAAAATATTTTGAAATTTTGTGTTTTCTAGATCATGGTGACTTTCATTTTATATTTTTAAAAGGTCAGACAAGGTCAGCGTACCAGTCCCTTCTCAAAGAGAACCTTCTCCTCTTCAGCCCAGCGAACAGACTGTCCTGTGGGTCTTCATCAGAAAAAATAAAAGTGTCTAATGTATAACCACAGATAACTAAAAACTATAACACAAAATGATGTAGCAAGTTTAAATATATTTACAAATGTATCAACAATCAATATTGATTTTGGCGTTTAAAAAATGTAACATTTCCAAATTTACTACAAAATCAGTGTCCATCACTTAACGCTCCTTTTGTAAAAAACTTAAGTTGTACCTAACAATTTAACAATAAAAGCTGCAGCAATATGAAGTATTTAAATTATCCCCACTGGCAGAAAAACACTACATTTCTATTACAGTTACATAAACAAAGACAAAGAATACTGTGTTCACCTTTTAACTTTCTGCTTTTCACTAGTCCATGTGCTCTTGGGCAGCTCCTTACCAGCCAGATAATACCTGAATTACTTCATTAAGGAAAAATACTCCACAAATAAAGAGATGGTACAATAGCCATGTCCAAGCAGAAAAGCACACACTGTAAATTAGCAAAAAGGATACTCCTCTTCCAGCAGCATGTTTTCAATAGCTGCCCTGTTCTCTGCACTTACAGAACTGTCTAGAGTCCATGGCTATCAAACAACAAAGAAAAATAAAATAAGCATTTGAATGAGTGTCACATCATACACTGTAAAAAAGCAAGGTTAATGAATGAATTTATCACTAAAGAAAACCAAATGACTGCAGTGTAATGAAAGAGCATACTGTAACATAAGGTCCTTACTACGAGTCCTCTGCTGGTTGTCCATGCAGAGTGCAGATACTGATCTTGAATTAAACCTCCTTCCTCTGCATCCCTGAAAGTTAGGGGAACAGTAGTACACTTTTGGATTGACAGATTCAGGGCATTAAATGAAGTGCAAAACAACCAGCTGGGCACAATACAGTACATAAACAAGTGGTTACAGTCATAAGGGAAATGTCACAAATATCAATTACCAAATATCATTTTCGTTCACTGTTCGAGGGTTTCTCCATACATCTGAATCCAACTCTGGCACATATTCATAACCAGTGATGGCCAAGTCCCTGTCACCACTGTGACACTAAAGACATTAAAACTTTTTAAAACTTCGAATGTATTCACTAGTTTTATTACTGCATCATTATATTTCTGAGTGATGAAAGTTGAAAGAAAACAAAGCTGAAGAGGGAAAACTAGAAAATTCTGTTTTCCAAATAAGGAAAGACAAATAGAAAAACTAAAAAGTATGTGTAATCTTCTTTATTTTGTGAAGTTGTACTAAGAATCTGAAGAATGTCATCCAATGAATAAATGTGAGTAAACTAACTAGACAACTGCAAGATATCAACTCAAGGGTACTGCATCAAATGTTTTGGTGGAACAATCAAGTTTATGAAATGCATCTCAAGTAGGTTATAATGGAAAAATATATAATAAATTGTTACATTCTTTTTAACTTCAAATGCCCTGTGACAGTTTACAGGGGTATTCCTGAAATCTACTATTACTTCTTTGTAAGGAGTAAAAATATTTACTCTATTAAACTTTAGCATGTGAATGTTTTAGGTGCTTTCTGTGTGATGCGTTGTGTGATTGATGATGGTATAAATGAGTACTTGATTGTGGTAGCAATCTTGTGTGGGGCAGCACTTATGGCTAATAATGGTGTTGTTAATGGATAGTACGAACTAAGTCTGTGTGTATGCATCGTCTCGCTATGATCAATCGGGGAGCTCACAGTTCACCATGTAAGTCTTTTATAGCCTTAAAAAGGGGTACGTCACAAGACTGCGAAGGGCAAGGTATCATCACCATGATTTAGAAATAACACGTTATTTACTACAAGTGAGTGGTTTACATTACCAAGCCCTCCCTACAATTTCTTGTATTCGTTGCTTTGGACAACAACGCTGTCTATATTAAACAAATGTATCTGGTTCAGACACTGACAGTGACCTAGTATACAGCGAAGTTAATTTCTAAAAACGTTACAATTATTTGAAGTTGGCTTAATCGACTTTTTAAATTCGCAAAAACAAAATTTAAGTGTTGCGGAGACGACGCGTATTTTTCCATTCATTTATCTGGTTTGGGACTAACTATTGTAAACGTGTGCTCTGTAAACAACCAAGCCATTTAGCAAAACAGCGGTGGGCATCACCGTTAATCATAAAGCCCTTACTCAAACCGCACATTTACATCTTTATAATGTCACTTACTGACACTGAGCTCTTTCTTACCTTAAATTTACTTCACTGTCATCTCCTTCTATGTCTATTAGCTCCAATTCCTCCGCCATGCTGCCTATAGGAAGTGTTTTCTGCATTAAGAGAAGAGCGATGCCCATTTCCTGCGGGGACACCAAGTGGCAGGAGGTCAAATCGTCCGATGTTTACAAGCGATATTCATTACGTAACACTTCACGGAATGAAAACGTCCTTAACTGCTGTCTATGAAGATTCTCAGTGTCCACTCCTTAACTGCTGTTAAATAACGGCTAACTGACAATGAACGAAAAAATACGTGAAACCGTAGGATGGCTTTCATAATGCAGCAGAGGCTCACGTTTGGCAGGCCCTGATCTATTTTGTGTGGGTGTCCACCATTAGTCCATAAACATGCATTTCAGCATTTCAGGTCAGTTGGTAACAAAGTTGTGTGGCCTGGGATGGCTTCCCAGGCCCCTCGCAAACTTCAGTCTTTAAATATATGAAAAAATAATTAAGCAATTGCACATTAAATTGCACCCCCCTGCAGATCAAACAAAAGCAACAGGGCTAAGGCTTTGGTTTGGGCACTGAAAATACATTTTTAAATGTTTACTGAAAAATAAATACTAATTATACTGTAGTAGTACTGCAGGAAAAAAAACCTTTGTTGTTGTAGCGTATCCCATTCTGAATCACAGTACAAAGGGGATGCAGGAGAATGGTTACAGAAATATACAAACTGACATACCATTTAGAGATTAATTATGAATGCGGAAAAGAATAAAACATCTTAAGGTCCTAATCAGACTGTATGCATACTGGATTATGTAACATAAGGGACACCACAACTTCTCACATAAAGAGAAGTCAAATTACATGCAAATGGAACAGGAACCTAGGTGTGTTTAGAGTAGTATACATACAATAAATGACTGATAAATTATGACAATCACAGAGCTGAGTGTCCACTCCAGAAGTTAAGTAGCAATTAGATCACAAAAAAAAAAAAAAACAACAACAAAACACACCCCATCCCAAATCTCAAAAAAGGAAACACATTCAGGTGAAAGTGTTATTTATTTAGAAATTCACAGTTTCTAATGGCACTACAAGTGTGCAGTAACACTTGTGGAGTTCCACAAGTGCTGTGCAGCTCATCATTGCAAAAAACAAGTAGTGTTCCCATGTTAAACCCCACCGCCCAGGACCTGAGGGGGTGACAGACAGGAAACCATGGAAAGTAAAAGCACTTTACAGGTAAGCTGTAAAAAAAAAAAAAAAAAAAAAAAAAAAAAAAAAAAAAAAAAAAACAAAAAAAAAAAAAAAAAACAAAAGGCAAGAAAAAAAAAAAACTAAAAAAAAAGAATATCAAAAAAAACAAAAA
>JABJVR010006797.1:1476-12124 GCA_025773905.1 Chitala chitala
GCAGTACTGTGTAATCCACCATACACCATTGTGTTAACCTCATGCAGTACTGTGTAATCCACCATACACCATTGTGTAATATCACGCAGTACTGTGTAATGCATTAATCCAGTGCATGTATAATGCAGACACGGGCAGGTTAGATAAAATTTCACAAATGAGCTCCATGCAGTTTTTTCCTGGAATTTTAGTCAACCTAGTAGCTGGGAAAACTATGATTCAGTCATAACACTTCAGGAGGTCGAAAATGTGACGCATGAACATGTTTTGATTCGGTTTAGTGGATGCAGCACAGTATGGGACACGTGTTACGGCCAGGAGCTGCGTTGTATAAAGTACCTTAAAGCCACATTCAAGTAAAAGTTCTGATATTTTACTATAAAATTACTTAAGTAAAAGTCTCAGCCACCCACTGTAATATTACTTAAGTGAAAGTATCTGTTATTCACTGTATTTAAATATCAAATGTAGCTTTTTGAATAAACGTACTTAAGTATTGAAAGTACAAGTAGAAGTATGTAATTTTTAAAAGCCTGTACAGTATCCATAAATAAAACCTTAACACTTTCAATATGAAGGCCCTCAGACACACTAACAGTCATCATTATATTGGCAGGTAACTTTTAGTTCGCACAGTGGTGGGTAGCAGGCCTCTTCCAAACTAATGGTCATCAACATTTTTTTTTTTTTTTTTTTTTTACTTTAACTAGTCCTATTTGGTGCTCAGAAACAGAAAAGTTGAGCTGTGGTCCTGGACAACTAACACAGTGCAGCTCAATTACCAGTAAATCACCAAATGCATTTTTCTGTCTGTGCTCCTCTTCAGCTGGACCATGATGCATGCAACAAACTTATTAATTCATGGTTAATTCAGGTGTTCTGGAAGTGGAAGAACTGTGTTCCTCTCTGTGTGCCAAGGCAAATGCAGGTGGTGGCTTCAGATCTGAATTTACATCTGAGAGTATGTGGTTCAGGCTTTCTGTCGAGTTTTATTGTTGCATGTCTTAAGTGAAGTACTACAACTGAGAGGCTTTATTGTAAAATGAATGTATCACGGTGGATGTCAGCTGGTTTGATTACAAACATCTGCAGTCCCATGAAGCCACACAGGACACGTTTCTGTTAGGGTTCAAGCTGTTAATGTGGAATCTTATGCAGCGGAAAAACACTTTCAACTTAGACTTGCATTTTTCAAAGTGAGTAAAACTATGGTTTTTTCAGGTGTAGTTCAACAAATAGTTCATTACAAAATGAAATACACAAGTGACTTCTAAATGAAACAAATAGAATGATTCTGTAGAAAGAGTGGTTTTTGTCTTTTTGATAAATTTTAATAAGTATGGCAGATATGGGTAAAGTACATTTAAAAGGTTACATTTTATACTCTTACATTCCTATAGCAGCATACATGTTATATGATTAGAAACACCACATAATTTTAAAATTCAGATATAACGAACATTGAGTTGAGTTTTCTTCTCTCCTACATAACAGCATGTTCCAGTTATAATTACGCCTATTCCGGCCCCTTTAGTTACATTTCATATTTCAGGGTCTGCCCACACAAATCAGTGCTTTCCATGAAAGGAAGAGAAAAGTCTACATGAAAGTGAATGCTGTCATTTTTATAAAGATCAAAGGGCAACTCGTTCTCAGGTATGCCAGTCTATACCGTGGCTCATGCATTGTTTGGTTGAATAGAAAATTGTGTGTGGTTCTATATCACTTCAGTGTAAAAAGGGGTTTATTTGTGTGGGTTTCCTGGGCTGCAGCTGAATGAGTGTCAGTGGTCTTTACTCGCCGTACAGGACTATATAAAAAAGACACAAAATGGTTACATAAAAATGGGGAGTGGGGGGCTGGAGGGTGACATACATAAGAAATTATCCCATAGTCTGTGAGAGAAGTAAGCCTTTAATGTATTAACATTTACACTATTCCTGTCCTGTCAGTATAAACTGCTCTCTTGTGAATCTTCTCTGAAGACTCAGAATTAGAAATTCATAAACAATCAGTATGTATGTTGGGAGGTTTGGACCTAATCAGCAACAACAAAAGCAAACATTATGTTGCAAACCTTGCAAATGACAGCAAGCATTACAGCAAGCACAAACATAACAAATCATAGGCTCTGGACGTGAGCACTGTGTGTAACAGAGCAAACACGGCAGCCATGCACTGGCATCAAACACTACAGAAAACAGAAAGGCCCACCTGATGACACTAGTAGTAATGAGGTGCAGCCCTCTTTGGGGTGGATGTTCCTAAATCTGATCATTTGTGCTGTATTATAGTTCTGTTTCTGTTACAGCAGAAGTGAAGGTATATCTGATTCACAGAAAGTGGTCCTGATTATGTTCTCCATGAAACACACAACCCTCACTGTGGACTTCCTGTCCTGCACTTTAGCCTTAACATGCCACACTGTAATGCCATTGGTGAGAACTCTTCACTGCACTAGAAGCTGGTAAGTGTTGCTTTGCTCTTCTCCAACTTCCTTATTTTTCCCAGCAAACGCAGCTGTCTGACCAGCTCAGTGTCTCTCAAGTGAGGAGGATGAGGAACTCAAAATCGCTGACAGCGGTGGTAGGTGTTTGGCTTGCTGTGGGCTTCCTGAAGGCCACTACTACTTCAGTGGCTGTTTGCAAACGTTCATCTTGAGGATGTTGTGACAAGTCCACCAAGTCTAACATGTCACTCCTGTATTGTCAACAAATTTCATAATGTGATTGTTGATTAATTTCCCCACACAGTCTGGTACACACAGAAAAGAGAACCCAGGGCTCAGGCAACAGCCCTGGTGGATCCCAGATGTTGCGGGCCAGGGGAGATGAGGTTTTGCTTCCACTCCTTACATGGAATCTACCTGTTGGGACATCTAGGACCTTCCAGCTGATGGAGTTACTGGTGAGCTTTGTCTGGAGTCTAATTATTGAGGAAGTGGCACTGTCACACTGGACTAGGTGTGAAAGAAATAACCTTTACTTGTTAGAATCTTCAAGTAAAACGTGAAAAGATAGGGGTGTTTTTTGGGGTGGCTGAAATATCAACAACTGATAAATTTGACAAATTCATTAATGAAATTGCATGACAGGTGTTTGCATGCGTGCGTGCGTGTGCAGCATGTGAATACCTTCAACATTTTTATAGTTCTAGCGTGGGTATCAGAGCACATAGCTCAAATAAAGTGTTTCTCTGTTCATCCCTCTTATCCCCTCTCTTTCTGCATGTACGTGTGTGCGTTGTTTGAATGGACATGTGATTCTTTATGTGCCTTGGGGTCTGTCTTTGGACCCCATGTACGTCAGTTTGCTGTTTTTCCTAGTTGAGCTCCGTACAGGCACACTTCACCTGGCGGCTGCTTGCTGTGTCCACTGTTGATGCCCTCAGGCAAGACCATGGTGGCAGAGCAGCTCTGACATGAAAGGAGTCACCTCCTGCAACCCGTGCAACATCTCCTAAACTCATTAGCAGTGGTCCGTCAGGGCATCTAACACTCACATCAGTTACTGCTCCCTGCCTCCCCCACCACAAGGCCACTCTGAGAGGGTTTGACAAAATGTTCCAATAACGCAACACCCCCCTCCTGCCAGCTTCAACATCTTTCACCCTGGCCTTCGCTCACATCCAAACTCAAGGCTGAGCGTTTGTAGACCCCCCTGTTAAAAAGGTCATGTTCGTGCTTGGAGAGGAGAAGGTTCCAGAGGAGATGAATCAATGGAGACTCCAGTTAGCATCAGTGCTGGTGTAAAGGAAACCACAGAGGTGGCAGCTGACAAATACCAAAAGTTAAACAAGGGCGAAAATGTTTGATGGGGACAAGATCTGAAGAAAGGAACAGGCAATGTTACTTATTTACTCTGATTGTGTGTTTATGGCAAGATTACGACAGGACCCTGTACCCAGGAAGCAGTCTGCTGACCAGAATTACATACATGCTTTGAATACCAATTGGTGTACATTTACATGCAATTGTGAATAAATTTGTAGTACAACCTGATGTGCTTAAAATGAGTTGTGACACACACCAGGCAATCTGCTAATAATGATCTTGTTTCTTCAGTATTACTCCAAACCAGAGAGTCATCTCATATTGCTATATCCAAGGTTCAAGGCAAGAGACCATTCAGGTGCATTCTCAAAAAGGCAGGGCTTTTGCCTTCCAGGTCTGAAGACATCAATTTTTTGTGCTGTAATAGTACCATTTTTTCTGACATCACATTGCTATGAAAGACCTACGCCAAGCACTGATGGTTTTGAATAATCTGCGTTCAACGCCAAATAAGAACAGTGCTGTTTTACCCAGGTGCCCGGTAGTGATGGGGACCGAGGTGCTGTGAAGTCTTGGCATGGGTTGTAAACGCTTGCCCCTTGAAGCATGCCCTCCTGAATGCCCAGGAAGTGCTCTTATCGGAACTGAATGTTCCGCATCCTCTTGTACAGATAAGGCCAAGGGGGTTAAGTAGATAATGGGCAGCCACACATGCGGGTGCTGGGGGAAGGTGGATACATGTGAGGGCCGTGCCTGTTGACCAGAACACTTGCCCACCAGAAGCCAGCCAGTGAGAATTATACTAGTTTTTCTGTATCCATCAGCTGGGAGCTACTAAACTACTAAGTACTATTCTCATACAGTCAGAGAGATAGCCAGTGTAACACTTGTCCCTCTACACCAAAATAAAGGACCAACGTAAAACTCAGTAGTGGGACATGAAATCCAATTTACAGGGATTTTTGTGGGCTGAAGTGCAGGTGACATGATAATACACTTTGACGTGGGAGAGAGATCTATAAAGTCTATCAGTAGGGTCTGTTGTGTAATCTATTAAGTGAAAATGGATATAATATGTCGCATTATCCATTTGTATTTGCCCTACCCATTTCTTGACGTGAATTTATCCTTTGACCCAGTAACATCAGAGGGGTGACACTAGTTCTGCTGTGAACAAAGCAACTCACTAGAAAGCTGGCAAAATAAGTTAACTGATGTCAACAGATTTTATTGCTTCTGTGATTAGAACATTTTGTGAAAAGATAAATACCAATATATCCGCACAGGTGCAATTACTGTGCTTTAAATAATCGCTTGAATTAACTGGAAAGTAATCCTACTTGTGTTATAGTTGTAATACACACCAAGTGCACATATCATCACTGTTTGGCAATGCGTCTTGTTGACGGAAGCCAGTGCTGTTGCAAAACAGCTGAAGTTCTGACAGAAAATCGGAAAAATGACAATGCAGCGTGTGGGACAGAGCATGCCAGGTTTGAAGCTTGCTATGTACCAGGTTCAGTGTTTGCACACTAACACGAAGTTTAGTGTAGTACATGTACAGAGAGTAGCTATGCTAACAGTGGTAACACTGTTACTGAAGCAAAGTCTCATGGTCCTACACATGAAGTCAGAGACCAAGAAACTGTCCAGCAAACTATATGTACAGGTGACATCAGGATGTGGACTCTGAAAAGAGCCAAAGAGGGCAAAAACAGTATGTTAGATTTAGCATCCAAGTCACCGGTGTTCTTGTTATTACTGAACCACATGTTGACTGTCTCTGTCTTTGGTATTAGGTTGAATTGTAAATGAACCTGGTGAGTTTCATTTAATAACCTGCAGCTTTTGTTTATAATATTGTTAAGGATGCGTGCCCATGTCACATTAACAGACATTTCAAGGCTGGGGTCAGCTCCCCATCATCGAAGTGACCCCCCAGCAATACATCTGTGGTGTGGAAATAAAGTCAGATTGAGATGGTGATGGTGTGAGGGGGGGGGTTGTTGGCAGTATGGTAGAAATGGGAGACACGTTTGAAGGAATGCAGGGGAACAAGGTCTCGTCCATCTGGAAGTTCGTCACTTGGACGAGGGGGTCAGCCAGCAATGGGAAGGGGGGGTAGGCAGTGGAGCCGTGAATGTCAGGGTCAGGAATGGCGATGGGAGTCAATTTTGGACCACACCTGTGGAAGGCGCACGCTAGGAACATGTCCGAGAGGAACCGGCTTCATAGACAACCAGATAAGGGCAAGTGGACAGCGATACACCCCCCCACATCAAGGCTACAACCTGCTGCATCTAAAACACGTCTTTATTAGGGTCCTCTGGAGCTACATTTTTTCCTTTTTTTCAACAATTTAAGGCTTCCTTTAGTCATATACAGTAATTATTTTTAAAACATTATCTAGCTGGTTTTAATCACAATAAAATTCTCAACTACAGGAGTGTTGCCGGCTCGTATTAAGGGCATTTCAATTGGACATGTGAGACTACAGCGGAGTAAGAAATACCACTATGGTATAATCCCCCAGTCATTAGGGCAAGAGTCTGATTAGTTCCCCAGATGCGGATCTTGGGTATTAAGCTGAGCAGGCTACGGCTGTGCACGTTTCAGCCTTGGCAAGGTCGCCCTCCGTTCATTAGCGCAGGGGTTTAGCATTACTGTCACCTCACTGGGTTTCTGCAATAATCTCCTCATCATTTATACAGCCCTGGCCAAAAGTGGCCTTCGTTTGGAGGATGTGCTTTTTCAATTAAACATTATCAAGGAATGACAATTAAAATGCACGTGCTGTACTCACTGTGTACAGTCGCAGCAACAGCCGCTCGTGTGGTCGTGAGAATAAAACACAGCATTGAGCACTCACTTCTGGAGGATAAAAAGCCTGCTTTGTAAGAGGCTGATTTTCAAAGCATGGTCTGTCAACCTGACATGCCTACAAACACATGTTCATGCTAACAGTAACTTCATCTTATCTTGAGCTCGTTTGGATAATATGTGTAGCTAACAAGTAATGAACGTGGAGAAATTTAGCAAATATAACCAGAAGCATTTTTTATCTACAAATCTGTGTTTTGAGATTTGACAAATAAACAGCTGTCCCAAGCAAGGGTGTAGATCTGGGGATGGATGGTGGGGATGTGTCCTTGGCAATATTGTGCTGGTACTTTATTATTATTGAATTTTTTGTAATAGACATGGGGGCTGATTTGGTCTCTGAATGTTGCAAGTGAACCTACACACTCGATCCCAAGTAACAAATGGTCCAACTAATTAATAACCATATTAGTAATATTCATATAACATAATTCATTACTCGTTATTTTTTATTCAATTAACGTGATTTTTTTTTAGGGGTTAAAGGTGGATGTGGCATAGATGGTTCTAGCACCACACAGAGGTTCAGCTGGTTTGCAGACCATGAAACTATGAGAACCTCTGGATTAGGCAGCCAGTGGTCTCAGATGCACATTTTACTGGACACAAAATATGTAAATAAAATTATGATGTATACATTTTATTTACAGTATTTATTCACACCCCTATGTTTAAATGGACAAATATGTTCACCAATGTGAGTAGCATTTGCCCCAATGGGTTGATATTTCTAATCTTTCACACAAATATATTTTTACTAGTAAATATGTCCAGCATTTTAATACATTAAGAAAAGTTGCGGTATTAACACACTTTTCAGAATTACTTCCACTTAAGCGCGTATTTCTAGATTTGAAGAAGCATAATAGGATTCTAAACTCTAATAGACCTACAAGCTGAAGCGTAATACCCACCAAGAAGTGGTGGCCTTGAACGTGAATAAGATAGATTTGATTTTGGCAGCGCCTTTAAACATCTGCTCGCTCCCACGTAATTGCTCAGGACGGAGTGAGACAAGAGAGACAGATCGAGAGGCGTCCGTGTACGGCGACGAGCGCCTGTAATAAAGCTTCAGACTCAAACCTGCCAGGGACTTGGATCACCATGTCCGACATCACCAAAGTGATTAAGGCCAGATCTGGGAACGCATACCACGTATTTCCCAAAATACATTCGCGCACATTTCTAATACGATCATTACTCTTTTTTGTTAATTACTGATTCAAAGACAGCGTTGTAAACAGACACGGGTAATTGTCATTAATAATATAATAGTTTTATTCCGTGGTTATTATTTGGTATGAAAAGGAATGAAAGTAAATGACAAGGAGTAATTCAAAGAATATAAAACCAGAGCTGAATCCAACCAAGCCGCCTCCAATCTTCACTTATCCCCAAAAACAGAAATATATTAATTTAAAGGCAAAAATATCTTCAACTGTTGGCAAATTAATAATTTCAAGTTTTACAAACTTATACTGGGCCGGCAATGTTACAGGTTCAACGTTTTTACCGTCCCTTTTAGAAATTGTAATAGCAAAAAGATAACTTTTTAGCGTTTCAAAATGCGTTATCATGTGGAAAAAGATATAATTAACTTTATGTTAAATGTATACCTACATTTGTTGCATATATTGTTTTATGTTATTTTTAAACTAAAACAATTCGTCATAAGTTTGCTAAAATAATTTTGTGGTCTTGTTATTTAATAATTTGAAAAACAGTATTTGCCGGGATATTTACCTAACGCTTAATAGTGACACTAAGTAATAACACGCATTTATAGTACAATAAAACTGGTCGTGTTGCTATTATACGTAAGTTCAAGGCTTAAGACCTAACGTTCAATCCGTATCAATGCAGAAAGCGGCTGTAGGAGGCTCGTACACACACACACACACACACACACACACAAAACAGCCTAGAAAATTGTAACCACGCTGTACGTTATTGCTGCGTTTGTGCTGGTTTGTGCAGCTTAAAGTAACTTTTGTGCTGCTATTGTGTGTGCGCGCGCGCGCCAAGAAACTCATGTTCACGTGTCACATGTAAACAAAAAGCGGAATCGAGGAGAAAGAGTTTTTTTTTGTTTGTTTGTTTTATGAAACAATGGACTCGTCAATGTGCTATTATGTCAACTTGGCCACCTTGCAATGATAGGAAACTTTTTAAACTGCATATACACAGTTTGTGTTCATCTTCAGTGCATCTCTCCGCCTTAAACGTATACGTGATCAGTCAGCGGCCACGCATCGCCTCAAAAGCTCAGTCAAATTATTCACTGTTCAGTTGTCTGCCTAGCACTGAAAACAATTTGGCAAACCCATATACATTTCAAAATGATTGTTCAAATAACTTGGTTAGATATTGTTCATTCAATTTTAGTTATGTTAATTACAGTTTGTTATGGGACATAAAGATTAATGTGAATTTTAAGTTTAAATTACTTTTTCAGATAGGATTCCGGTATTTTAAATTAAATAAAGCAAAGTCAGATATGTTTGTCTCATTCAGACGTGAAGAAAACTGAGACTATGGGTTACTTCGATGGCCGTCTTTACGAGTATGTTTTTGCATAATCCTCTAGTTGATTAAACGATGGCATTCCTTTCCATTTTCTATCCGAACAGTATCACCACCTCCAAATTATGCTACGGAATTACACATTTGTAACTGCTGTAAAGATAATAGACGTCTTCCATTCCGGGTCAACAGGCATGAAAAACGGAGCAGCTGTGCTTAGCTTCATCTTCAGATGGAGCACCGTTCAGATGTACCATGATCAGAGTCCTTTGTATAAATATTCAGTAAAAATCACAAGTGCAACATCTGGCTCGTGGGTTTTTAAGGCAGTCGATGTTTCGCGAAGGCATTATTAATTGTTCACATGTCACACGGAGACATGACAGCTTGATGGGTAAACCGAGCGTTTTAGCAAAAAAAAAATAGCAAAAAAAAAAAAAAAAAAATTTTGCTTTAAACGGCACAGACGGCTGCACGCGCAGTCCCAGCAAACCAGTTAGTCTTGTGCGAAAATTGAGTCAGATTGGATTCTAAATTACATAATATCCATTTAAAAAGCAAACAGTTACTGTATTACTAGAAACCAAACCAGTACCAATTAAAATGCTGACTGCACAAAACGCAGCATTACACAATCCACCCGATTTTACTTCCTTGGGCTGTGGAGTAGGCGACATTTAATAAATCGTTAATAACTGATCAAGTAAAAGAGATTAACCGGAGATTTAAACTGAACAAACGCGGCACTAACGAATCAGACCGGTTTCAATTCCTTAGTTTCTGATGGGGGGTGGGTGACGTCATAGTCTGTAGAAAATAATTGGTATTATGTTAAAAATAAAGGCAGCACAAGTTCTACTTTTACAGCACAAAATAGCACAATCTAATGAAACATGATGGAGTTTTAATTGGTGCCAATTGTAGGTGGACCATCTTCACGGAGCTTCATCTTCATATTGTTCTCTTTTGAACGTGATTCTTTTGTGAAATTAAACAAAAACATAAAGTCAAACGTGTCTTAAAAACCACAGTATAGTCGTTCTGATGTAGGAATGGCATCGCTATATCAGCATCAGAACGGATAATGACTATACATCTCAATGCGTAGAAGACCAGAGCTTGAATATGTTCTCTTTATAATGTGTGCTTTGTGTATATATACTTTCGGATGCTTATTTCTGCATTAATCGCATTAATATTACTACATAGTGTCTCTTACAAACTGTATTTATAGGGGTTTCCGCTTTAACACGTATTTCATGGCATGTGTGAGTGCCCCTGTTGGTCCAAAAAGCAACCCTCGGTTTTTCGTGCGGGCGGCACGGTGGCGTGGTGGTTAGCACTGTCGCCGCGCACCTCCGGGCCTGGGGTTCAATTCTGTGTGCGTGGAGTTTGTACGTTCTCCCTGTGCTTGGTGGGTTTTCTCCGGGTGCTCCGGTTTCCTCCCACAGTCCAAAGACATGCAGGTTAGGT